>OY282449.1:134187245-134353645 GCA_958295655.1 Palloptera scutellata | reverse complement strand
TTGTCACGATATTTCCAGAAAAAACAGCATTCGCTTCCATACATGCACTATGTATGCATAAAACGAGCGTATATGCTTATATATGTATGAATATGTGTAGCGATCTGCAGTTAAAACAAACCTACTCTATCTAGCGACTTCGGAATGTATGTATTAGAATAGAAACTCCGAAAAATCTTCGTGGTTCGTGCCCAGACTAATGTTCGTGGTTATGTTAACTATAGCCGTAAAATATACCATAGAATCATCTGGAAACTTCGAAGGGCTCTGGAATGTTCGTGACAGCGATAAAATCTGTACTTTAAATACGAATGCAGCATCGGAATACAGAAGATCATAGTTCGACAGTGGTAGTGTAATATAATTGTGAAGTAATAATAAGTAAGTATAAAGTGTTTTGTTAAGTAGTGAATTTAATAATGTTGCAATAATTTTCGTTTATACACAATCCTCACTTGATATCATATTTCTTCTTCTTCTTTCCACTTTATATTTGGGCAAAGGTTTTTTTTTAACTAATTAGGGCTCAAGGACACAACTGTACCAAGCGACGGCTTGTCAGATTGATTGGTGTTTTTGAGATCAAGGTATCGGAAAGTGTTCACATTTCATTAAATTTGATTAAAGCTGTGGGATAAATTTGAATCGTATACTATTTTTACCAGTGGCCTAGATAGGATTTTGAATTGGTAGAACATTTTTTTCTAGTTCTATGTAATGGCTCGAAAAAAGATGAAATCGATTAATATTACATACATCCCCTTTATCACCCCCTAGGTTTACCAGTGATGTATATATAAAGATCTGAGCCATCAATGAACCCTAAGGGTCTTTAAGGAAAACATAAAAAAGTGTTGGTACCATTGAATTCCTTTATAAATGAGATCCGCTATCAAAACCTTTGAACTGATTTTAAACTTAGACAGTGTAATTATCTACTAAGTAGGAAAAATGTGTTAAGCATGAGCATGCTCAGAGGGTGTAGCACATAAATGAATTCAGAAATGTATTTCAAAATCCTAAATATGTAAACGAATTATGAAAGTACATTGTGTAATATTCACCAACGAAGTTCTGCGTTGTCTAAATTAATAAAGAAATATTGTTCCAACATATAAATATAAAAAAAATATATTTACAAAATCATTTAGCAGCAAAACACGCGCTGTGCCTAACGAGAAAAGTAAACAAAAAAGGAAAATTGTTTATGCCTTCACCAATGTAAGCTTAATTAATTACCGTTAATAATTTTCAGACGGGGTAAAATTACGATCAGAGAGACACGCCACACTCAAACACATCGACAGCTGAACCACAGCAATTACAGCAATCAGGGAAAACAAATATGAAATTCATTTATGTCAATAATTATGGCACACAACTGGAGATTATGTTAAAATAAGCTTAATAGCTTTCAATTTTGATAGTAACACACAGGCGCAACAAATACAACATTTCAAACACACCAATATGTACATACAATCAAATGTTAATTGAACCCTTTGAGTTTTATTACAAAACAATAATTATAAATATAGATTAGTAGGAGAGTGAGAGGGACATAAGAGTTAAGGCTCTGTGGCTGCATGACAGTAGGGGTCTGCTCTTCTATTTGTATTGTCTTGGTTGCTTGCTTGTTTGTTTGTCAACTTTAATTTGATCGTAGTGGCATTTATTTTTGATTAGATACTTTTACTTTTTCTTTACTTTCCGCTTTTTTGTGGAGGGATGGTAATGAAAAATCATTACAAAAATGTAAATTGGTAATGTGAGTTTGAAGTTCTAAGGAGACATCCCTGAACTTATTATTGTTCTCACTTCTTTAGAACCATTACTGTACTTTCAAAGATCTGGAAGATTCTCTCGTTTCTTCTTACAAAGGTGTTCTCTGAGTTTATAATTTTATAATGGCTAATCAGAATACCAGATATCAGTCAGTAATTTATTTTAGATCGGTCCTACGTAAACAGAATGAGTATCTCTATTGACAATGGTTACCTGCCTCAGACCCTAATAAACACTGAAACAGAGCGATATTCCTTGCATTATTGTAATTAAATTTTCTATCAAATAAAAATACATAAAACCCATATCGTCCAGAACATAAAGTGATACTAACCGAAAATACAATAGCAAAAGATAAGCAAAACTGAAATAATAGAACAGAATCGAGTCGGCAACAGAGAGTGTTGCCAAGTCCGCGGCTCAAAAAATCCCCATTTTGTAGGCAAAATAAAATAATTCCCTTTTTTCCGGTTAATTTTCCCCGCTCATTTCCCACATTTTTTTTTTATTAAAAATAATTAAATACTTGGAAATATATTTTATTTAACGAACAATAAACACATAAATTTTTTATATAAATGTCTGTATCTAAAAAAAAAATTAACAATAATTAAATTCTGTCTCAAAGTTAACATTTTTGGATTTCTTTAAAAAAAAAATAGAAAATACAAAAATAAACAGTAAAATCAGCCTCAAAATTAACATTTTTCGATTGTTATATAATCTAAATAACTTACTACTATTATCAGAAAGAATTACAGATTCGATTATATCGAATTCGATTTCAATTTTCTATTAGTTGTACATTGCATTTGAATGAAGCTTTAGACAATCTTTGTCTACATCAAAATTTGAACAAGTTGTTTGCTTCATTAATGATTTGGTATGTAATATTCCACAAAGGGTGCTTGTTTCAAGACGGTTTCTTACTTTGGTTTTATTTAAATTAATTGCTGAAAATTCTCTTTCAGCAAAAGCCTCGCTATGTGACAAACAAAATTTAAAATTTACAATCTTTTTTAAATGTGGAAATTTCCAGATTTAATTGCACAAATTTCTCTCCAAAAGTTTTCGACATTATCAGTTGAAATATTAATATTTCGCAAAGACCTGTATTCTAAACCCAAGTCATTGTAGCAAGAAGGAAATGCGTTTGGAAAATGTTTACATAAATTTATTAAAGAGCGAGCAGTTTTATTTTTCAAAACATTTGGACTTATGAACTCGAACAGCTTAAAAATTTCTCCTTTTTTAAAAACAAATCTTTTTAAGATTTCATTGCAGGCGGTTAGATAAAATTGTTGACAATTTCTCTTAAAAGTTTCAGCTTCATCTAATGATAAGAACTCAATTTTTTGGCTCACGGGGCCTACATATATTTCTTTAAGTGGTAAATAAAAATCTTCGTTAGATAGGTCTATTTTAAATATTACATTTACTGATTCAATATAATCAGATTTTAGAAAACAGTCGGCAAGAGTTTTTAAAGTTAGTTGAATCTTTTCATAAAGAATGTGAATTTTTACGTCTTGCGATTGCATTTGCAAATTTAATTTGGTGAAAAGAGGGAAGATAAAATTAAAAAAATCAATATACGCAAGCGTCACTGCTTTTTCTAAAATCCGATATATTTTGCCACATTGAACTTTATTGACATTGTCTTCCAAAAAAGTTCCAGTGAAATAGAGAAGCAACGCTGCAAATTGCTCAACAATTCTATTGACAGCTCCTTAAACAGATAACCACCTGATTGGGCAAGGGTGAAGAATTTTGTGGAGTTTCAAACTGCAAAATTCTTGAAATTCTTGTAAGACATGTTGCCGTTTTGCACTATAATGGAAGTGTGAGAAATTTTCGCGACAAACTAGTTCTATTTCACCTGGAACTTTTTTGGAAGCATTGCTGGCGACTATGTGGAACTTATGGCAAGTACAGCGTAAAATAAACAAATTTGGAATTTGGTCTTTCAAGAGTTTAGAAACAGAATGATGTCTACCTGCCATGACGTTACCGCCATCAGAAGCAAAACCTATCACATTTTCCTTAAATGGTATTTCGTTAACATTGAAAAAATCCACAAGTTTATTTAACATTATAGTCGCTGTTGCTTCTGGAACTTCTACCAGCGATAAAAAGTCCTCCCGTGCATGAAAATTTTCATCGACATACCTAGCAATTATGACTAAACTTTTCTTAGAATCGATGGATGTGGACTCGTCAATGATGATTGAAAAGTATTGTTTTTTCAAAATTTGTTACAAGCTTTGCGAAACTGTATTTTCCAGTTACATTCTTGATTATAGCTGTGGCTTTTGTCCGATTCAAATTAATATTTTTCGCAATATCTGAATCTGTAAAAATACCCTTTAATACTGCAGTTAGATAGTCGAAGGTTAATATCGCCAAGTTGTGCTCTGCCGCGAAAGTACATAGCTTAACCTCAGCGCTCTCAGCCTTGTGCTCATTTGATAAGGTAAAGGAGGTAAAGGAGGTAATTTTCGGCTGTTTCTCACTGGCTCTTTTAATATTTGCAATGTGCTTTTGAGTTTTGTTGTGTTTTTGTAGCTCAGATTTTTTAGAGAACAAAGCGACATTGCACAACTTGCAAAAGGCTTTGCCAAGTGATGAGGTGCTTGGTGAGTTGTTTTCGCATATCCATGGCTTAAATTCGACGAGATCTTCCCACGCTGTTCTGTAAGCCACCAGAATTAGAGATTAATGTATTGAGTGTTCTAGAGCAATGATATTGAACGTGTTAAGCCAATATCAATATAGTCTCATATTCACTCTCTTAATGGAAGTAGCCACTTGGAGAAAGAAAAATAAATACAAAAATTATCTAAAGAACCAAAATATCAATTTTCCCCCATTTTGCGTTAGCTTTCCCCTTTTTCACTTTTAAGCCAATTTTCCCCGGAAAACGGGAAAAATCCCCATTTCTGGCATCGCTGGTGTAAATACAGTTTACACTTTGCTCTCACGTACACAGCGGATGCTATGGACCCGAGCCTTACCTAGTGTTTACACTAGACAGTTTTGCCGAGACAATAGCAATACATTCACAGCTTTTTACTAACAGTCTCACACAAAGAAAATTGTATTCGCCTTTGTCTCTGATTTTCTATAGACAGTAACGGAAACAATAATTTTTTATGTTTATTGACGTTTCGCGAAAATAGGATGGAGGATAAAACAAAACGTATGTAAAATTAACCGCGCAAAAAAAAAATTTCATTATCTTATTCGGAGATTTTGGTAAGTTTTATTAAAATTAGTTATTAATAAAATATATTTATAATTTGCAGACTACATAGAATGGAAAAAGAGAGAAAAATAAAAATGTATTTTACTTTAGAGATTTTTAATTGTTTATATATTATGAAATTTAGAAAAGAGTAAAAATTCAACAGAGCGAGCAAGTTAATCGAGCCGACACATACGGCGGCTTGCTAGAAATAAATTGTTTCTGTAATTGTCTAGACGCCTACGTCACGAAGGCAGCTTCTCTATTTTTTGGCAGCTAATACATATTCTCTATTGTCTTCAGAGCATTGTCTGATGTAAACGCAGCGATAAGCCACTCGAAGTACGAAGTGCATGTTGTCGTGACATTTTTCGCATACAGGGTGGGCCATTGATTATTTGGAATTTGATTTTGGTGTAAATCAGAAACGAATAATTTTTCACTGTGGGTTTTGTTATTCGATACATACAATCCTTTCGGGTAATTGTGGAACACTAATTTCATTTAAATGACTTCTACGGCTGACCTTGCAGGTCTATTCCGTAGGCTATTCTGGAAATTGACTTTAACAACTGTTTCGAGAATTGGAAAAAACGTTGGCACAAGTGTATTGGGGCCGGGGGGGATTACTTTGAAGGGGACGAAATAGATTTGGAAGAATGAATAAAAAAATTTGAAATTATGAACAAAGTCTTACTACTTTTTGCCCACAGTAGTATCTTTATCTGCAGGTGCAGATGGCCTGCCTGCTGAGTTGTTTAAGACCGGAGGCGAAGAGCTCAAAAAACGCATGCATGAGCTTCTATGCAGAATATGGTCAGATGAAAGCATGCCAAGTGATTGGAATCTCAGCGTACTCTGCCCAATCCATAAGAAGGGTGATTCCACGATCTGCGCCAACTACCGTGGGATCAGCCTTCTTAATATTGCATATAAGGTTCTATCGAGCGTACTGTGCGAAAGACTGAAGCCCATCGTCAACAAACTGATTGGACCTTATCAGTGTGGCTTCAGGCCTGGTAAATCCACCATCGACCAGATATTCACACTACGCCAAATCCTGGAAAAGACCCGAGAAAAACAGATCGACACCCATCATCTATTTGTCGATTATAAAGCCGCCTTCGACAGCACGATTAGGGATCACTTGTATGCCGCAATGTCTGATTTTGGTATCCCTGCAAAGCTCATTCGTCTTTGCAAAATGACACTGACCAACACCACCAGCGCAGTGAAAATTGGGACAGACCTCTCCGCACCATTTGATACCAAAAGAGGTTTCAGACAAGGTGACTCCCTATCGTGCGACTTCTTTAACCTAATGCTGGAGAAAATAATTCGAGCTGCGAACATCGACATCTCTGGCACTATCTTCTACAAAAGTGTCATGCTGCTAGCATACGCTGATGATATTGACATCATTGGCAAAAACGCTCGAGCAGTCAGTGCAGCATTCTCCAACCTGGAAAGGGAGTCTCGTCGTGTGGGTCTAGTGGTGAACGAGGACAAAACGAAATACCTTGTGTCAACAAACAAAGAGTCACGGCGTCTTGGACAAAATGTCACTGTTGACAACTACACTTTTGAAGTCGTCAAGGATTTCGTTTATTTAGGATCCAGCATAAACACCAACAATAATGTCAGCCTTGAGATCAAGCGGAGACTAACTCTTGCCAACAGGTGTTACTACGGGCTCAGTAGGCAATTGAGAAGTAGAGCCCTCTCTCGACCGACGAAAATAACGCTCTATAAGTCCCTCATCCTTCCCGTCTTAATGTATGGCGCAGAGACGTGGACATTGACCATCAATGATGAGAGACTGTTAGGAGCGTTCGAGAGGAAGATACTCCGTAAGATCTACGGTCCAGTATGCGTGGATGACGTGTTTCGAATAAGATGGAACAATGAGCTGTATGAGCTGTACGCCGACACTGACATAGTCAAGCGTATAAAACTCCAGCGGCTTCGCTGGCTGGGTCATGTTGAGCGAATGGAAGAAAGCGCTCCGGCTAGAAGGGTGTTTTATTCGAACCACGGTGGAGGATCACGCAGAAGGGGACGTCCTAATCTCCGTTGGAAAGACCAGGTGCAGGGCAACCTGACTGCACTTGGCCTTATCAACTGGCGCCAGCGCGCGCATAGCAGAAGTGACTGGCGAAGCTTTGTGGAGGCGGCCAAGACCGATCATCGGTTGTAGCGCCAGCTAAGTAAGTAAGTAAGTATCTTTAACGGCTCCAATTTCACGCTCACGTTTCACACATTGATACACAAATCACAAATTGTGTCTTAAGTTTCTATAAGCACTGTTATCTTCCACTTTCTGTGGAAGATTAAGACAGTGTCGTCTCGTGTAGAAGCAGCTTAAATGTGATGTTTGACGACCCGTTTTGTTTCTTAATAACAAACTGATTTGCAACACATGACAGTGTTGCTAGAGACATTTTATTTGCAAAAAATATATCTATTTAATTCGATCAGCAAGCAACAACAAAACAACTAACAAGAAAATAATAAATACTTATAGTATATTTGTAAACTGGTACTTAAATTCCACAATACTTTTTTAGATATTTGTCTTAAATTTCTCGTAAATTGATTTCCAACACAAGCGATTTCCTTTGGGATATCCTGAATATTTCTTATTGTTAAAGCAATCAATAAAGATTAGATTCAACTAGGAGACGAAAAAGACGAAAAAAATAAAAGTGTTAATATTTGAGGTTATGCGGTGGCGATTGAACACAAAATCAATGGACCTTCGAAAGAGTAGGTATACATAGGTACATATATATGTATATAATAAAACTTAAGTACCTTCTACCTTCAAATTGGCAATAGAGATATTTTCTGCCACAAATAGTGCAACAGGAGGAAAGAAAATTGTTGCAAACAGACGCCAACTGAATGAAGTATGTATACTAGAGACATACTCGTACATAAAAAAATTTCGAAGGCAAATGGAAGGAAGGGCATATGTAAATAGACAGCCAGCAAATCAGCTTAAAATCTATGAGGACGTTCACAGTGTCACAGCTTACAAGTTGTTGCAACAAACTATGGCGGACAGCTCGACTGACAGCTAAAACCAAACTCGTGGAGATACAAACATTGAATTGAAATAGTATAAAATTCCAATAGAATGAACTGGTGCTGCCACCCAAACGTTCTCTACATATTTTTCTATATCTGTCTGTCTGAAAATATTTGATGCTGAAAGCTAAAAAAAAGTTAAAATGAAAAATGAAATGAAAACAAAGCATCAATCAACTTGTGTGCAAACAATAACACAAACGATATCATAATATTTACAAAGTATTTTTATCATTCATTTTCTTCAGCAATTCCACAATTTGTAAGTGAGAAATTAAAAGAGAAATCAAGGAAAAGGAAGAGAATTTGAGGGAGTGTGTTGTAAATTGATATCTGTAACTGTCTTATAACGGCTGGACCTCTCCTGCCAACCTTCACCATCCATTCCGATTTGCTTCTTTTTTAAAGCGTTATTTTAGCCTACGAGTAAATCATTAAATCATTGCGATTCATATGTGCTTACATTTAATTACTCCGGTAGAAGATAGAGCTCTTCCACTGCATTCAGTCTCGTTTCTTCAGTATGCGCAAGTCTAGGAAAAAGCAGCACAAGATTTTTAACTAAATAGACTTGTTATGCAAACGGTCAAATGATCGTCGGTCATGCCACTTTTTACGCTCTCTTCTAGTTTTATCAACTCTGTGCCCGAAGTATGTTACGCAGACCGTTATTTGATCGTCGGCTACTAGCAATTTTTTGCATACTTCTATTACCTTTTTAATTTTTTTTTTATTTTCACTTCGTAGTTTTTAGAAAAGTAATATAAAAAGCAAATATAAATGTAAATCATACGGCAAATGTAAGTGTTGCAGTTTTATTTGTCTCTTGCATACATTTTAATCAAAAGTATACTATTTTGCTACTAAAAGTGAATTATCGCAAATAATTTCACAACGTAGCTCTGTTTTGATTATGTGATTTCATATCGAAAGCCAAATCATTTGGTGACCATGGCGGTCACATTTTACTCTCTCGCTCTCTTTATTTAAGTTTTTCGTTTTATATTGAAGCAACAACAACTCGTGACCGTGACCGTCTGAATAACAAGGCACTAAGCGAGTTACGAGAAGGGTAGCGTCTCATTTTTAAAAACGACACGAAATCATATTTCCTTTCTTTGTATTATTAATTTCTAACTTTACTTTCAATTCTTTAATTTTTAATTTTATAATAATAAAATATATAAATAAATTAAATACTTGTACTTGTAATATTTCGTTTGTTTTTCTTGATACTTACTTGGACGCATTAAAAGCTACAACAACAAAAACTTAAACAAAAAGTAATTAAAAAAAATGATAAAGATTTTCTTATTAATACTAATTTTCATTTCTTTTCTTTTCTCTTTTTCTGCAAAATAACATATTATATATTCTACATAAATACGATCCAAAAAAAAAATAAATTAAGGAAAAAACATCCCTAAATTAGTATGGTAAATTACACCTCTGCTCAATGACGGGACTCTTATAAAGGGTGATTTTTTAAGAGCTTGGTTTTTGAAAATCAAAAAAACTCAGAAATCTTACAAAAGTGAATGAAATATTTATTTGGATCGATAAATCAATTCCTGCTATTTACTTCTTAAAGGTAATTTCACTTAATTGTTGCCCGCGACTACGCCTTAAGTGGTACATTCTGATGGTCCAATTTTGGCACACTTTTTCACACTTTTTCGGCCGGAATCTCACCAATGACGTATTCAATGTTGGCTTCCAAAGCAATGTTGGCTTGTCTCTTTCTATAGACAAGAGACTTAACATACCCCCACAAAAAATAGTCTAACGGGGACAAATCACACGATCTTGGTGACTGCACCAATATCGTGTGACTGTACCAAATCTTGAGATTAACTGCTCACCTAATTCGCCTCTCAATTGATGCATGGTTTCGCGTGCAGTGTGGCATGTGGCATCGTCCTGTTGGAACCACATATCAGCCGAGTCCAATTCTTGCATTTTCGGCAAAAAAAAAGCGTATTATCATCGAACGGTATTTTTCTCCATTGACCGTAACATTGCGGCCTTCATCGTCTTTGAAGAAGTACGGTCCAATGATGCCGCTTGCCCATAAACTGCACCCAAAAGTGCATTTTTCGGGATACATTGCTAGCTGCTGAATTGCCTCTGGCTGGTCTTCACTCCAAATATGGCAATTCTGCTTATTCACGTATCCATTGAGCCAAAAAGGAGCCTCGTCGCTGGAGACAATTTTGCGATAAAAAACGGATCGAATTTTGATAATAAATTTCAATAATTTGCAAACGTTGTTCAGGCGTAAGTCTATTCATGATGAAATGGCGAACCAAACTGACACATGTTTTTTAACTTTGAAAAATCATGCGTGAACTGTCCGAAATATTAACGTCAAAAACTAAGTATCAAAAAAATCACTCTTTATCATAGTGTAATCAATTCAGTGAAATAAATAGAAGTGACACCTTCTTTGTTGTTGTCTAAAAAATTGCTCTCAATTTTCTCCCAAAATTTTTCTATTATTGTCATTTCGAAATAAGTAAATTAAACCGTTATGGCCTGCAAAATATAAAGAAAAAAATAGAAAAAATTACAGGAAATAACTGCTGCCTCTGCAAAAGTACATTAGGTAAGGAGATCTCCATGTTCTCTATTCCTAGTGCTAAAAGCGTGAAGTGTAGTGGGTCAAGGTTTCAAAATCCCAACCAAATGTTCATGGACCATAGAAAACGTTTAAAGAAAATGGTTACTAACCATAATGGCGATGAAATTTCTAGTTTTCAAAATTTTTTGGTTGTTTTAGTTCCAAAATCTACCGGTGTGGATTTAAGTGATAGCTTAAAGAAATTGTTTTTTCGGTCTAACAACAAAATTGTTGTCAAAATTTATTGAGCGAGCTTATTGTCATAATTGCCAAATCTCAGAAGACTTTTTGCTGTGTCTTATATTTTGTTTTTGTATTAGTTGCCTCACCTTATTATTTCTCCATGAAATAAATGAATTGAATTTTTGGAGAGAATGATTTTCGTTTCGGTATATATTTTTTGTTTAAATCTAACAAAATTTTGGTTAAAACGTGAAAAATATCCTGTCAATATATTTACATACGAGTACATCAGTCAGTCTGCCTATCCATCCATCAATCATCCTCGAGAGCGTGAAGGTTGCTGGTTTATATGGAAAGGATTTGAATAATCTATTTCCGTTTGTTTATTTGTGTTTATATATTGAAAAATTATAAAGGATACATTTGCAGCATTATCCTTTTAATTGCAAAGCTTTTACTCATTCTCTCATTTATATTTATGCCGTAGAATTTTCAATTATTTTTGGATTTATTTTATTTAATCACAAAACTTTTGTGTATATACTATACACTATATACTATATACTACGTTGTATATACTTATTTTAATTAATAAAATTTCATTATTGTTAATTTTTATGGGTTTGATTGATTGTACGGTGCTATCTAGTTTCTATATCAGCGAAGTTTCAAGGTTTAAAATGTGCGGGATGTTAACATTTATTGTCAAGTTAATTTGATGCCAATCCTGATACTCGTCCGAACAATTTTCTTGCCAAGTGTATCAAGTAAAATATTTAGAATTACAGTTTTGTGTTTTATATAATTTTTATTTATAAACTACTTTAGAATATTAAACAAATTTTATTATACTATAGTCAGAATATGGTATACTAACGGAGACAATTGTGAGGAAGTGCCTATTGTACAATAGATAATCACATATGTAAGTACGTCTCTCATGACATATGGGAAATTTATAGCGAAATATATTATATGTATTATGTTAAAGAGATATAGTTAACAAAGTTGCAACTACAAGTTATTGTGATACACAAATTTAAATTTTTAAAATGGAGATCAAGAATATGTAGTCTCTTAAGTTAGGTTGCTTTGTATAACAGAAGTCTGTTTTCCAAGCATACTTTTGAAGTATTTCCGAGAAGCCAGTGCATTTTCTTGGTTTTAATGTTGAGCTATTTTCTTTTAAAATTAATATGTTGGCTCCATGTGAGTCTCCGGTCTAGGTGCATTCCCAACTATTTTGCGTTGTAACTTTTGGGAATTGTTGTTTGGTCGATTTTAACTGATGGGCAATTTCCTTTTCTAGTTGTGTATGTTTCATGTGCTGATTTTCCCGTGAATATTTCTATGTTCTACTTCTTAAGCCATATCTGTCCAAAGGATTCAGTTGATCTTGCACTGAATCCGATTCCTCAGCACCAGTTTCGGTAGATGATATTATGGCTGTATCATGTATGGCTGTATCATGTATGGCTGTATCACGTATGTGGCAATGAGGATATTATCATTTGTTGGCATGCCAGAGGTAGAAAAGCACAGGCTCTTGTTGTGTTCCAACATGAATTTGTTTTCATCTGAATGATACGATGGCATTGCTTAGGCATTCCAGAAGTCAGAATCCGAATTGATATTCGGATATTATGTTATTATTTTCAGAAAATAATCTGAATTGTTGAAATATTTTACATTTTAAATACATAAATATTTTAAATAAATAAAAAGTGGCGCACTGTGTGATTGAAAACGAGGAATGATGTCATACAAAAGATTTATGAAACTCATATAATACTTAAGTAGTAGGGGCATATGGTAAATACTGTTACAACATGCAGAATCCAATAGTAGAATCGAACATACCCTGTTATTACCACATGGTTTATGAAAGCTAACATCTATAGCGTTAGTATGTAACGGGAATTCAAAATTGTCTCAGCTTTCACCATGGCGTGGTCAGATAATGAGAACCGTATCGCTGTAATAGCACTTTTTAAGTGTGAAATGAAATAAGGCGATATTTTCAAAACGGTCCGCCCACTCGGTATTAGTCGCATGTTCGTCTACCGGTACATGAAACTGTTTGAGCAGACTGGAGATATCAAAGACCGCTACCGGTCGGGCCGTCCACGTACAGTTCGCACGCTGCAAGTCATCAAAACCGTCAAATCAAGAAATCAGCGAAATCCGCTCCGAATACAGAAAAACAGGGCCCGTGAGATGAATACCACGCAAAATTCCATGAATCCAATTATTAATAAAGACTTTGGACTTGATGCCTTCAAATGTCGCACCGGACTGCAGTTTTGGAAAAAAAATAGGGTAGACAAATCCAAACGTCTTTTGGTGAAGCACGCTAATAACTTGCACTGAAAAATCTTGTTTACGGTTGACAAAATGTTTACCGTACAGGAAAAATTTAACAAGCAAAATGATAGGATGACTGTGATGAATGCACGGTTATCTAAGGAAGCATCTGAACTGATCGCACTGAAACTGATCGTCGAAAAGGTTCATCACCCTGCTTCAGCCATGGTTTGGTGGGGTGTCTCTTACGATGGGGTCACTGACTTTTGCATTTCTGCGAACAAGGTATCAAAACTTCGGCCGTTTTGGAAGCTGTTGTGAAGCCACTTAACCATTTCCTGTTCCAAAACCAGCAGTGGACATTTCAGCAGCATTCTGCTCCAGCCCTTAAGGCTAAGACAATCCAGACCTGGCTTCGAAACAATTTGCCAGCTTTCAGTTGCTCTGAATAATGGCCGTCTGGCAGCCCTGATCTGAACCCACTGGATTACAAATTATGGACAGTTCTAGAGGACATGGTTTGCTACAAAAGATACCCCAACATTGATTCTCTGAAGACTGCTTTGGTTCGTGCTGTCAGCATTTTTCCAATGTACGAGGTGCGTGCAGCTTTTGATGATTTGCCAGTGCGATTTAAGGCATGCGTGAAGGCCAAAAGGGCATTTCAAATAAGTAATTGCTTTTTGTATACAATATATAACAATTATTATATTTAAAAAAATTGGTCCAAAACCATTAATTTTGGTTTTTAATTTTATAACATGAAATGTGTGTAACAGTATTATGTTACAAGTGATAAAGGTAACAAATTCTTATAGAAGGAAACTATTTTGTACTTTACACCAGCCCTCCTCCTTCCCCTCTTTGGTAAAAATTTCCCTAATAATAACACAAAGGACCTTAAAAATAGAGTCTTTATATAAGCAGATGGAAGATTGGAAAAAAACAAAAAAAAATTAAAATTTTTGTAACGAAGTTTGTAGGTACTTTTGCATCAGGCATCAAAGTTGTAGGACTTCAATAAAAATAATAATAACCGTGAACTTCAATACTAAATAGTATGTATAGTATGTACAAAAAATTTATCAGAACAGTGTACTATTTCAAAAAATCAAATATTCGAGTTTTCATCAGATTTTGAGTCAATATTTTAAAATCGATTTTTGTTTGTAATGCGGGATATTTGGCGTTCCGCAAATGCTTTGTACGGAGCTTGAAAAAAATTATCCGAATTCCGGGATATCCCGCGAAATCCGCTACAGTTGGGAACCCTACTTACAACAGAGTAATAGAATAATGAGAGCAACTTAGTTTGAGCTCTCAAAAAACATAACGTAACGTAAATTCTCTCTCTCCTATCCCAGAACAAAACTCTTTTTTTTTTTTTGTATATACAGTGTCGGACAATAAATAAGAACACCTTGCACTATAAAACTTCCACTGATTTTATTTTTTATCGGACTTCTTACGACAAACAAATTTTATTGAGAAGAAAATGGTATGTTATATACTTTATAAATTTCTAGTGGCAACACTACATTTAAATATTTTTTGGGGATTCCCAAACAAAAAATTTGAAGCGAAGCATTCGAAGGCGGACAATCTAATAAGAACAGCAGACGAAAAAATTTATATCTAAAAAAAAAAACTGAAATTTGTTTATAATTTGTACTGGTAAGCATTTAAATGGTAACATTGAGGGTAGGTAGGTAATTCAACAAATTAAATGTAAACTATTTCGTAATGTCACAGCAAAATGGGTCGAGCAAAGCACTGCAGCAAGGAGGAACGTAATTTGGTGAAAAAACTGCGAAATGAGGGACAAAGCATCCGCAAAAAAGCTAAAACTATTAGCAGATCCTCGACATTTGTCTACCAATCTTTATTACCTCTAAAATTTCATTGCAAGAGTGGTAGGCCCCGCAAAACTACAAGTGCAGATGACAATCGCCCAAAAATTTTGGCGGCACGCGATCCATTTAAGGCAGCTGCCGCAATTAGAGAGGAGACAGGGGTTCAAATTTGTGCTCGATCAGTAAGGAGACGTTTGGTGGAAAAAAAATGTATGGGAGAACAGCGCGAAAAGTACCAATGTTGACACAAAGACATCGAAAGTGTCCCATAGAGTTCGCTGAAGCGCACATAGAGTGCAAATTATTTATTTATGGGTTGGTTCAATTAATGCAAAAAAATGGCCTAACGTATTATGGACAGACGAAAGCAAGGTGAATCTTGTTGGAAGTGATGGCAAACGTTGGATTAGATGCCCGAAAAATACAGAATTGAGCCCAAAATATACTAGGAAGACGTTTAAGCACGGAGGTGGAAGCATCATGGTATGGGGAAGCATCTCTTGGTATAGTGTGGATAAAAAAAAGGATGGACACATTTCTTTACGTAAACATCCTTCAGGAGGTGTTGCTTCCTTATGCTGAATGGAAATGCCCCTGAAATGGCAAATGCGACAAAATAACGACCCAAAGCACACCTCAATCCCTGCGCGAGATTGATTTTCCCATAATGGATTCCCGTTATGACCTGACCTTAACAATCTCCTGACCTTAATCCAATCGAGAACTTGTGGAATATTGTCAAAGAGAAGATTGGCAGTACCAGAGCCAAAAACAAAGACGAATTGTGGCAAAGCATTCAAAGAGCATGGTATGTGGTATTCCATACCCCTGCTACTTGCGTGTCTCTGGTGGAATCAATGCCTAGAAGGTGTAAGGCGGTTTTAATTAACAAAGGCTATTCCAAAAAATATTAACATTAGTGAACAATTTGAGTCAGTATTTTATCAATTTTTTTTTTAATTGAAGTGTTCTTTTTTTTCCTTCTGAAATGTGATTTGATGTATAACTTTTAAATTTCTTTTTTTTACATTGAATTGATTTTGTTTTTGTTTTAAGAAAAAATTAAACTTATGGAATAAATGAATAAAAGTAAATACCTTTTAAATTTATCATAAGCATAGAGAAATATTTTTTTAAGGTTTTTGGTTTCAGAACAAGGTGTTCTTATTTAATTGTCCGAAACTGTAAATATTAATGAGAGTCTGAATAACAGAATAAAAACCATTCGTGTAGTATTTTAAGATATTTTTGATACGCTGATAACAAACACAAATTCGATCCGAGAGAAAGTTATTCACTGTGAAAACCTCTACCTAATTTTTAGAAGAATTCAATTGGAATGCCCCGAAAAATTTGGAATCCGGACAATAGAACCCCCTCAGGTCACCACTCTGACATATTCGTGTGTGATTTCTTAATTGGGTTCCTTCTTTATTCACTTCAATTAAATTTCTTTCCACTTTTAATTGATTTTGAAAGTAATTGAATTTCAACAGAAGCGGAATGTCTCAATACTTAGTTGAAATATTCTATTGTGTTTTTTATATCTGCTGTGATTTTCAATTTCAACCAAGAAAACAAAGTGTGTATCACAATACATTTCTTTTTCACTTTCTTAAGCAGCTTTCGATGAATCTTTATGAGTGCAAAAAAAATTGAAAAAAATTTGCAATTAACTTTTTATCTTTGTGCCACTACAATCATACGCAACAACATAATTTTAAGGACGGTTATAAAGAAAAAGCATAATTTCGATTTAATTCTTAAGGGGAAACGTTCTTTTTCTGTTTTCTGTTTTGTGTACATGCATTTTACATGCATGAGCATCGTATTTAGGATCGAATCAAAGTTTTGCTCTTTAAGCTTGGATCAATGTTTTAAAAATTCCTTGTCTGATTGAATTTCCCAGTTGATTGAGCAAAAAAAGTGCAATTTTGTCTAAGAAATTAACCGGGAATTAAGAAGAAAAGAGAGCAGAGTTAAGGAATGATGCAAGAATTTTAGTTTCAAGTAAAATATGACTCTAAAACGAAAGTTTCATTTCCTGTTAAACTTGTGGATACGTTATATGAAATTAGAAATTCGTTTTGCATGTCAAATTTTTGTTTGAATATGTTTCGTCGTATTACTTTAAGTAGTTACTAAGTAAACAACTGCTTTAAATTACTTTCTAGATAATTGAATTCAAAATTTCTAAATCATTACAACAACAACTAAATGCAAAATACATTTCATTTGTACTTACTCGTTTTTCCTTTGTTTATCTCTTCAATAAATTACGTATGTATTGCAACATTTCAACAAGAACAACAAAATTGCATGTGACACATTTTTCAACACACACTGACCCCGAAACACTCACTCCATAAGTGAAGAATATACTCGTACTCAATCAGCAAAATATTGATTTTCAATAAAAATCATGAACGCAATTCACATACGTGTCCTTACACTCTCTTCCCCTCCTCAGTTGCCCACTCTTTTACTTCTACTTTACTTCAGTTTCAAAGCTTAAACAGACTAGATACAGAAGCGATACGACTACATCTGTCGACACTTAGAACTCATTCGTTCTTACGCGGCAAATAATGGTGGATGGATAATTTTCAACACGTCAAATGTGTTCCAATAATTTTAGCAGTGACATAAAAACTATCGATAATTTGAATCTCATCCCCACTCCAAGCTGAAAAACAAAAAGACGTTTTACACTTGAGTCCGGTTTGAAGAGGTTTGAAGTATCACCGATAAGCGATGGATAAATTTATAGTAATGCAAAACCAAGCAATTGTTGAGAGCATAGACGATGCTATTAGACAGCGAGGTTTGGTCACATTTCTATTGAGAAATGTGAATTTGTTACTTAAAGAATTTATAACAAAATGTTCGTAGCGGAGTGCAGTTTTTGCTTTAAGCAAATAATTACAATAAAACAAATATAGTATATAAAATAAAAAGTGTGATTCAAGTTTTATTATTCGCATGGGCTATGGTTGATGAACTACCCACACGGGCCTGGACCCTAATGAGAATATTAGTAATATTAAAGCTTTTAATTTTTAGTGAAATTGGTTTTAGATAAAAAAATACTTTAAGAATTAAATTGAATTGGCACGAAAGCATTTGCTGCCAAAAGCTATAGCCATTATATCGTTGTGTTGTCATGTCGCTGCCGCGCTCATAGTGTTTACGCTATCACTTACAAAGTTCCTAAGTTCCTACAACATTTTCCGTTGAAAAATTTATGTGAGTTCATTGTGCGAGAACACTACTCTCAAGCAGCAATTATGGCTAATATTAACTATGGCAAGTGGGTGAGAATGAGGGCATGAGTATAAAATGTTAATTTTGTGTTGCATATATTGAAAAACCAAGTAAATAAGTTTAAAGAAGTAGATACGTACAAAATATCAAGTCATCCTTTGGCTTCTATATTTTTAGCATGAATCAATTGAAAATTTTTTCTTAGTTCATTTCATTTGAATGGCAATGCATTTGGCAATTGAAGTTTGAGTTAAGTTACTCTCGTATTCACAGATACATATCTACTTGTGTTTTTGTACTTTTCTTTGAAATGTCCTCAAGTAAAATTGCAAATTTGTAACTCACTATTTCAACTTTGTATTTGAAATGTGTTCTTTAGTTTTCTTTCAATTTTCTTTATTTCATTTGTACATAAATTGGTAAAGTTTGATAGTGCAATTTCCATTTGTTGTCTTTTTCTTAGTTTTTGTAGTCTTCTGTACAGTTAAATGAACTTTCATTTGCAACGAAATCGAAATAATTTATACATACATATATATTTACATGTACTATATACCTGTAACAGACGATAATTCTCCATACAGCAATATGAAAGTTTATTTGTGGTACCTAAATAGAACCTACAAAAAAAATAGTTAATTATATTTTTATGCGATGAAAAAACTTAGTACATATATTTAAAGTAAGAGAGAAAAAATTAAAGTTTATTTAGTAGAAAAGACTTTCAAATCAGTTGATAAGATAATTTATTTAAGAGAAATATGAATTGGGAGAAAGAATGCAAGTGCATGAAGAGATGATGGAGATGATAACTTGTTATACTCAAAAAATAATCAACTCTGTTCTGAATCACCTCTGAAACCATGTTGTCAAATCTTGTATTTCAAAATCCATCAGAACAGATTATTTATTAAAAAGGGAACTATTCGAAAATTAATGAATTGGGCCCTTCTACAGGCTGGCATCTTTGTGTCAGTCCAATTAAATTGTTGTTGCAACGACCATGTTCACATTAGCCTCGACGCTCTGAGGCTAATGTGAGGCTAGTAAATGTGGTCTGAACAAAGTCGCCTAATTTTTCATGCTTAGCAGTTCTTTTCCGCAGCACAAATATTTAATGCAGGAGAAAATTAAGCAATGAGTGATAGTGAAGAAGTTCCAATTACTAATTTTTACAAGTTTCGTTTATTTTTCTATCATTTTAAATAAAATGTTGTACGTTTATTATTAATTTTTCGCAGCTTATTGAAATGTGAAAATGAATCCAGAATTCCAGAAAATGAATCCCTCTCCCTCTCCACTTCCCCCTTCGCCAATATACGTCAAAATGAGTCGGCTCACTGAGGCTAATGTGAACATGGTCAATGAACAGTGAGCAAACGACAAAATGAACATGCTTCATAACAGAAGAATATTAATAAAAAATCAGGGGGATAACGGAATATATTTCAGAAAATCGGTAATAAATCAAGCCCATTCGTTGATGAAAGTCTATTAATCTTAAAAATTCTTAAAACAATAACGAAATTCTTATTTTAATACTGATAAGGAGTGAGATCGAAAAAATCGGATAACTTTAAATTATCCTAGCATTGAAATCCCTTATGCAAATAAAAACATGTAAACAGTTTTGAAAAGAAAATTTAGTTTCTGATAAAATGATCATTAAACTAATTTGTTTGTTGTTTTTTACAGAATTCGGACAGCTTTTCCGGTATGCCTGCCATTAGAGCCTTTACTGTCATTTCTGACTCTCTTGGCGGCAGCATTCCACTTATTTCTAAAATCTTCGATGGATTTAGCTTCTTTGTTTGTTGCCTTTAATCTTCTTTTCACTAGATCACAAAATCTCTCGATAGGCCGAAGTTCTGGGCAATTTAGTGGATTGGCGATTTTTGGTACCAATTTGATATTTAGGTCTTCGAACCATTTAAGGGTTACTTTACTGTAGTGGCAGGAGGCTAGATCAGGCCAAAAGAAAGTAGATACATTGTGCTTTCTAATGAAAGGCAGCAATCTCTTCTGGAGGCACTCCTGCACATAAATTTCGGCTTTAACAGTGCCACATGTTACGAAACTTTTACTCCTTAGCCCACAACTACAAATCGCTTGCCATACCAGAAACTTCTTCGGGAACTTGGACTTTTGTTTTGTCCTAAATCTTTCCTCAACTCCTCCTCGTTTCTTTGCGATGTAAAACTCTTGACCAGGCAATTGAGAAAATTTAGACAACACGTATCTTTCATCGTCCATAACGCAGCACTCGAATTTTTGGAAAAAATCTGTCTTCAACTTTTTAGCTCGGCTCTGGGCTACCAAGTTCTTAGTAGCGTTCCTGCCGGGTACTGACTGCACTTTGTATGTTTTAATAAAGATTTTTTTTTAAGATTGTTTTGTTCTTTATGAACTTTATGAACATTTGTTTTCTAGAATCAAGGCTGCCAATTCTCATTTTAAGACTGAATCGGATTTATATGGAGGTAGTTTTACGATTGTTCCGGTATAATTTGAAGAAATAAAGTTTTATTTACAGCCGAAATGATTTTAAATACAATTTTTTTGTTCCTATGTACTTCAAGAATATTGTGCTTGAAAAAAATTTTGTCTTTATTCATCAAAAATGTTTCGGTTTTAAATTAAATAAGAGGAGAACGTGCTACAAATAAGCATGACCGGATTTGATTTTAAACCAAAAATTTTTTCTCAGTGCACCAAATAAATCAATTTGAGCACCACAAAAAAAAACAAAATGCGCTGAAAAAAGCATTGCCACGAAATGCAAACAGTTTTATATTTTTAATTTAAAAATTTGCACTAATTTCAGAAAAATCACTAATTGGGCAAGACGACATCTGAAGTTCTAAAAACCTGTATGAATAATATTACAGGAGAGCGGGACGTTACTACATAAATTTGATCAAGTCACTGATATTATAACTAGCCTTTTTACCAATTTACTCTACAGATTATCAAAAATCCTATACGCGGGGATGGTTAAAAGTATCGAATACATACGAGTATACTTGAATTATTTCATATAAGTATCGAATTTTCTTAACTTCAATATAAAAATTCTCTAGCAACTAACTAAATTTAACATTTTATTAACCTGCCCTTCTTTAACTCACACACAGATTCACACAAACACACACAAACACATACACGAATGAACATCACCTGACCGCATTACATGGCACTTTTGCAACATTACTTAAACGCGGTTTGTTGGCTGGCTGCTGTTGCTGTTGCTGCTGCAGTATCACCAACAAATAATACAAACTACCAACGCAAATACGAATGAGTCTAAAACAACAAATAAAAAACTAAAACATTTCGGACACAGAATTTTAAAATAAATATTGGAAAATCCAAATTTAAGTTTTGCTCTTCTCATTTTTGGTGTTGCTGGGCATCATGAATTTTAAATATGTAGTGTCGGTAAGCCACAATATGAAAAATACTTCAACATCAATATTTACTGAATTTTTTATTTTGTGTGTATATTTGTTCACAGCTACTGCTGTGAGATAAACTGAATAATTTAGCATACATTGCTTTATTCTTCATCGAACTTGATGAAGTTGATTGCCTGGTTTGGTGTGACTTTAGAGGTTCAATTAGGTGAAAAAAATCTTACATATACTACTTAGTTGCTAATCAAAAAGTTTCCTGGATTCAAATTTCAAAAGTAGAAAACAACATTTTTAACACGGCCCCACGTCTTGGCAAGGTCCTTTCCATTCGTGTACAAATCTAACACGCACAACATGAATGGATGCCAAAAGTTCAGCCTAGGCCCTCCGTGGGCTGTTTTGCCATTGAAAACAAGAGGTAGAAGAAAATAAAAGAGATATGAAGTTATACTCACGTTCTTGTGCCGTCGCCAAAAGAATAGTCTACAAAAGAACGTGTGATTTAATAATTTGGGAGATGTGGTTGTGTAGCTGCCGTCGTCAATGTGTATGGAGCATTAATTTGGTTTATGAAGTCACATCATAGCTTTCAGAAAAGTTCTCCCTAATTCGTTTCACCAACGAAGGACTTTATTTGTACTTAGTTGATTTTTGTGAGCGCAAAGTAAATCAAATTGCTCTCATTAGCTGATTCTCTTATACAACATTATTTTCAACAACAACAAAATTTCATACATATTGAGAGTAAATATACCAAAAAATATTTTCTATTGTGCTCACAATTGCAATTATTATCAAATTTCAAAACGAAGTGTACTCACTTCCACACAAATTCAGACTTAAGAGACTTGATTATGCATAAGTAGTGTGACATAAATAATCTACTGTAGATAGAAGTTCATGCTGCGTTACGATTTCGGTAATCATAATACCAAATCCGAAAGGCGAAATAAAAAGCTTTTCAAAGCTAATTTTTACTCTTGTAGGTTTGCCATCGCCTGCCAGGAGGTAGACACGACACGTGTAGAAAAATTGTTTTTCTACTTATTGACTTTGCCTGTGCCTAGACTCGAACCAGGGACATACATAACATTCCATCGCACTACCACTACGCCTCAGCGACCAGGAATACAGGAAATCAAAACATGTCTCAAACAGAAAACAGGTTCCCTTCTGAATTTTGGGGTTTGGGGTTTTATTGGTCAAAATTGCATTTAAGTATTTATGTAAGTTATAAATTTATTTAAATTTTAGCTTAGTGCTGCCAAGTGTTGTACACCAAAAATGAAACAAGGATGCGCGTTTCTTTTGTCACTGCGATGGTATTGGAATTGTTTTGCCATTTTCCTGCTCAGTAGCCAGCCAACGGTGGACGACTATAAATTATTTGTGGGAATGCAGTTGAATTGATTTAATATTTTATAAGAAGGTTATGAAAACTACTTACAGTTATTTCTTGTAGCAAAAATTTCGATTTGATTGTACAATGCGTACTCCAAAAATCATGTGACATCATTTAAATCAAAAATTCACCTCCAATTCTAAATTCAAAATACGACACGTCTGCCTGTACTTCCAACACTCAACATAAATAGGTACGCACACTCAAATACACCTCTGAGCACAATTGTACCATAAACAGACAACCAACCAAGCAACTACAAACACAAAGTCGCACATCATCATAAAAATAAATGCACTTGTCGTGTGTGAAAATATGAAATTGTTTGCCACATCAAATACGTAAGTAGTTGAGAAATCACACAGGTGCCATCACACAGCACACACACTCCCACGCACCCACACAAACAAACATACACACAAATAAACATACACACAAACACACCATGCTTCGCAATCTACCACAAACGACTACAACGACGCATCAATGAGCCACCAAGGAAAAATTAATATATATGCTCCTAATCCTACACAAGTACATGTAAATGCCAGGTAAAAAAAAAAAATAAAACAAAAATTTAATAAAAAAAAAATAAACCCATTGCAATGCCATGAATTCTTAAAAATCTCAATGAGCCACAGAGACAAGAACAGAGACAGTGATGTTGATATTGATGCCAGTGATATGGTGCATGCAGTGCCGATGGAACTGTTAATGGTGGTGTGCACATACTCGATCGAGTTGTTCTTTGTAAATTGCCATTAATATCAGTAGTTGTTGGAATGCCAAACGAAATCACGGTACGATGACAATGGCTACGATAATGACGATGCTGATGATGATTGTATGCGCAATTTTAGATGAGATGATGCAATTTTAGCACATTAGCAATTTGCAAGTACTGCACATTGGAGCTGCTTAATTGGTTTTGTTTAGATGACTTGCTCATGGTCGTTAGTAGAGACGGTGACAAAGAAACATACACAATGCATACGAGTTCGTATGAGCAAGCATTTTAATTGTTCTATGTATACATGTAAATTGAAAAAACTATGTAAAAAGAAATGTGTAATGTGTAATGTGTAACATATGTACATATTTACATATTCTGCTCGCTTCTAGGTTAAGTGGTATTTTTCTACGCTAATGAGCTAATGGATTGATTCTTGATTGGTGTTGTTGTTTGCTTAGTAATGTTGACATTTGCACTAACGTATAAATCATGTAATATTAATTGATTTAACTAATTCACTTGGGAAGAAGCAATTCAAAACTGACGAATGAGTGACATCATCCCTGCCATATGAAGACGATATTTGGTTCATGATAATTAGAATTTTTTGAAATTTTCATTATTATTATTATATCTTATAAAAATATATAGACAATATATATCACTAAACTCTAGCGTTTTAACTACAAATATTTGGTGTAAAACTTGAATATTACTTACAAAAATATAGCTTTATTATAATATCAAATCGATTGAATACATTATTATGGACGCTATCATTGATAGCTATGACATTTTGCCACATTTAAGGCAATTTATGGATTCCTTGCCAAAAAAAAAAAAACCGTCCATCTCTTGAGGCTATGAACTAATCAATCCAATTTTTGATACTTCGAACCGAAGTAAAGCGTATTCCAGTAACGGCATTCTGCATGGATTGAAATAAGTGATAGTCAAATGGAGCAAGGTCTAGTGAATAAGGCGGTTGAGCCAAAACTTTCCATCCAGTATTTTCCAAATAATTTGTAACTTGAGGCCACGCGGTGTCACGTTGCCATTGATCTCTTCAAACGAATCAATTCTTTTCGATACAGCTCTCCAGTAATATTTCCACCAGGTTTTAGCAGCTTCTATTAGGTAGATGACACCCTTCTGATCACACCAAATACAGAGCGTTACCTTGGCTACAAAATCTCCACGTTTAAAGCAGCGAAACCAGAATTCGCATGTTTTAATCGATGGAGTATAATTACGTGTGGTCGTTGTGACGTAGTGACGTTGTGTGGGCTGCTACGCACAGAGACCGGGATTCAAATCTCGGCACAGGCATAATCAAAAAGTAGAAAAACAACTTTTCTACGCGGCAGGTAATGGCAAACCTACAAGAGTAAAAATTGCCTATGAAAAGCTTTTAAATTTCGCCGTTCGGAAAACCAAAACTTTCCGCAATTGCTGATATTTTGCACGTATGCTAACATGTTTGTAGCACAAAGTGGTTATATTGTTTACACTTTGGTAAATAGATACATAATCAAAACAAAAATTTACATGACATAGCCTAAAACATGAAAGTAGTTACAATATTGCCAGATGTGATGTAATGTGTGAAGTTTCGCCATCAATTTTAAATCCCTGAATTTCATATATGTAGGTGTACCATATAAACCAATAAAATAAATATTTAACTATAATTTTATAGCTTAAAAAATCTCATCATAATTTTATTCGTAATTCCAAATCGTTAGATTATTTCCACCCACAATAATAAAAAGTTTCTAAAACGAATTTTAATGTGCTAATCAAAAACAAACAAACAATTTGCAGTAAAAATTAGACATAAATAAATAAAAGCAAAATTAAATATCAACAAAAAAATACACATAAATATAAATGTTCATAAATTTAATCCGCCGAACTTTTTATATTTCGGATTACTAATTTTAAATATGGAGTATTTACGTAATGTTTCAAGTATTATTACTATTAATTTTAAAATTATTATTTTTACCAAAATATTATTACCTATCAATGTAATTATTTTAATACATTACATTTAATTTCTACATATTTTGAAATGAACTAATTGAACTGGAAGGGGCGTACATATGTATATATAACGTTCACAGAGTACAATTAATCGTCATATATCGGGCCAAATAGGTAGTTTCCTTTGCCAGTTTCATAGAACTAGAGCTGCCTACATCAAGATGCAGATTGTAGTTATGCATTTTAAATTGGTTCTGAAGAAGAGGTACCACAGCGTATAGTCTGCATTCGGATATGCCTGATGTCAGCCTGTTGACTTCGCTGCAACTTTGACTTTAAATATTATGAAGCAGAAAGAAAACTAAAAACAGAAAGCATTTAAGTAGTTTCACCTTTCACCTTGCACGCCGTTTCACTATGTTTCACTCAGTCTTAGATTCTGAGAACGAGCTTAGGTGTCTAAAAGTAGCAGTTACTATGTATTATCTAAAAGTTCTAAACTTTGCAATTACACCCTATCATTTACTTCTCACATCATGAAGTGTGGCTGGAACTTTAATGGAATTTTGTGGTTTATGCAATTTTCGAAGAAGCAAATGTTAATGAAGCCACATGAATGGAGTGAAAATGCTTCCTAATTGCATCATCCAGTTTATACTACTTGTGTCCTATAATGTTCATGTACATTCATACATACATACATTCATATATATATGTATGGGTGTGTTTATGAAGTTGTAGTTGTCAAAACGAAAGCTACTTATGGCAACCAATTTTGCCGACTATTTTATCGATTGAATACCATGACTACTACCACCACCAGCAGGAAGTTTGTTCTTGTTTTACAACAGGTAATCTAATAGTTTAACTAGAATGTATAAATATTTTAAATAATAATTGACTCATGTTTGCATACTACGTAAAAATCACATACATACATACGTACCTATGTAAAATAGGTAGGTGAGTATGCAGGTTGAAGGGGTTTCTCCATGAGAAAATAGTTGCAAGCAGCTATTTTGATGTCAGCCATATCCCCATTGTAGTTTGGGCTAGTATAACCTCATAAGATTATTCGATTAGTGTTTCTTCTTGCGAAAAAGCTAGTCCTAGGCCCCCCATGCGCTGTTATGGCATTATTATCATACTATCAACTACGCTACATCGACCACTAATTCACGTAGTTAATCTTTGAAATCTACGTGTAGTTTGAGTCTTCAGAATAGCGATTAGTTTGTGAAAAGGGTTTGCATAAAGTTTCTCATGTTTTTTTTTTACAAAGTATTTGTATGAACTTATGTGCATGTAGGTATGTATGTATATTTGAAAATCAAAGCAAATTCTTACAAATATTCCTTATTCCTATGCACACACATATCTACCATTTCTGTGCTTCTTCTTTTTTTTAGTGTGTCCTTTTTCACCATGAGCAAGTTTCAACGGACCATTATCTTCATGTCTATTCAAATATACTTAGTTTCATATATATACCATACATATATAACACAGCAGTTCGATGATATCGAAAAAAAACCCGATTAAAGACAAAAAGTTCAATCCCACTTCATATGCATACACAGCTCAACACACACACATGACCACATGTGTATCCTTGTTGTTCGCATGTATGGGTTTTTGAGTGCATTCCTTGTCAACTTGACATAAGCCACTGTCAGCTATGTATGTTACATTTTAATGTCAACGTTGCTTGACCTTTATTAGATTATTACTAAATTCGATTCTGATTCATTATATCACGTGTGTGCGAGCATCATTCGATCATTCAACATACCACGTTTTAATTTTAATTTAATAAAATTTTGTAGCTTGGATGTCATAGAGTGTGCCAGGAGTGTGCAACATGACTCAAAGTAATGAATAATTCATGGAAAAAAAATCCTGCAAACAAATATAAAGTTCATACATAAATTTTTCATTGCAATTTCATTGAATTTACATATGAAATTTGATAAACGAAATTTGTTCTGAGAAATCAGAAAAATGCACAATAAATAATGAATATGAAGCAAGTAAGAGAAGACGCTATTATTATCTTAACAACGGAAACTATGCTGAGTTTCAGTACGGAGAATTGAGCTTAACAGCCAAAGTCAGGGGCTACGCATATATATAGTTGCTTATGAAGTCATCACACACACAGAAAATGGCTTTAAAATAACATTGAAAAAAACTTTAGTCCAATGTCAACGTTGATGAATACTTACAAACATAAGTATCATATACAATTTTCAGGGTACTATTGCCAAATATCGACTGTCAATTTTTGTTTAAAGTTATGTTTTAATCAGAAGATTTTAATTTACATCGGAAAGATAAGTTATAAAATCATAATCTGATTCGCATTTTCTTGTTGGCATTGGAGAAAGAGAATCTCGTGGATAATACATCTGTGGTTTACTCATAACTCATGTCCTTTGACAGCTTAGGGAAACCTTAGACGTCAAATACGATAATCTGCTCAAATTAAGATTAGGGAAATTTTGGAGGAAAAAAGACCGTGTGACCCAAGAAACCAAAGCAAGTCCTCAATTACAAGTAAAGAGCTACCAGTTCAAACCACCACTCCAACAACACTATTCTATGTATTTGGAATGCATTTTTGCTTTACTTTGCAGATTTGTTAATATTAGAGTTTCCTTTTTTCATCCCCTCAAATTTAGAATATCACATACTTACTAGCATTTATGGGCTGGTCGTCTATTGATCTGCCAGTCGGGCCACACATTCATTCCTCAATACTTTCAGAAGCGGCCAATACTTAGAGCAATGACGAATTTGTTTAATTTTACCTCGGATATGCATTTATGTATATGTATATGCATTAAAATGTCACAACAGGAAAGGAAACAAACAACAAAAATACATAATACAACAAAGGCATAGGAAAAAACTAAGCACAGACAATTGTGCTTACAGCATTTGTAACATCGGTTTTAAATTACAGCAGAGGGAAAAGGAAAGCAAGAGAAAGATAAAAAGAAAATTTTGTCTCTGTATAGTAAAATGAGAAGCCTTTAAGCCTTTCTTGTGTGTGTGTGTGTATGTGTGATTCCTCTTCCTCTTGCAGAATTGCCATTACCTGCCGCGTAGAAAAGCTGTTTTTCTACCTCTTCTTTCTTCTTTTATTTTCCAAAAAGCAAAAAGTTGCAACTTATGATGTTGCAGCACATGAAAATTGTGAAAAATTGCTGAAACATCAGCAATGAAACTTTATAAAAGCTGCTCCATTCATATTGACTTTGAGGTTTTTTTCTTTTAGTTGCAAGTGCTTGCAAAATCAAATCAAATGCACACAAACAAACAAAAGTTGCGCTCTGTTTGATGTTTCACGCTCCAATGTGTGAGTCAATAATAATGAGGTATGTTTGAAAGTATACGATGTGGGAGCAAACAACAAGAATGATGTTGAAGGATATAAACTGAACTACGTAGAAATTCAATAATTATACTTTATCCACTGAAAAGATTTTCAATTTTTTTTTGCATAATTGCTGTAAGTAAATAAAAGTATTAAACTGTTGTAAAGCAAAAAGATTTGTTCAGCTTAAATAAAAGCATTGAACGTTATTCGCATACTGCTTATACTTGTAGAAAACTGAGATAGCCGCTCGATATGCTGCACATCATCATTCAAACTTAAGTACTTAACCCATCGGTTCTCTCGCAGTAGCAAATTTGATAATTCATCAAAAATATAGTGTGACGATATTTCCGGAGCATTCGCTTGCATGCATAAAAACAAGCTCACATATTTATGAAAATGTGTAGTGATCTGTAGTAGTATACACACATACATATGTATGTACGAGTAGTTATTTACACATCTACGCCATCTAGTAACTTCCGATAATATTATGTAAGTAGAATAGAAACTACGAAAAATCTCCCGAGGTTTGTGGGCATGCTAATTGTTCGTGGCTATGCTAAATAATGTCATAAAACATAGCATCGTCTGGAAACTTTGAAAAGCTCGGTAATTGTCGTGATGGCCATCTGTTGTATAAATACGACTGCAGCAGCAGAATACAGTCAGACAGACAGATCGTCTGTCTGAAACTACAGAGTGTCATAATATTATACAAAATCGCTTATAGAGTACAGATTTTCTCACTCAGAAATACATATTGTAGCTATTACAACTCTTACCTGCAAAGAATGAACGAAAAATATATAAAAAAAAAATTTTTTATAGTTATGTACAAAATATGTACAAAATTTGTTTTAAATGCGAGATAATGATTTTGCTTAATTAACAAAATTTTGTTTACAATCTGTTGGCACAAAACTTTTTTAATTATTTTACTACATTTAAAAATATAAAGAGATAAACACAAATTTGTACATGTTTCTGTGAAGAGATCTTTTTATATTTTTTTTTAAATAAATTTATGGAAGCATTTTTAACAGATGCTGCAACACATTTTTAAAATGCCAATGCGCTGATTTTAAACTAAAAGAAATATAATAACGGTAACGATTTAATACAATATATTTTTGATTTAATCAGAGGAATTGCGAAAAGTTTCGCAACGAATTTTAAGGTGTTTTTGGTTTGGTTTGACTGCCCTTAGACAACCATTCGCGTTTCTGTGCAGCAGTGACAGCAGCATGTAACTTCCTTGCGCTTCCTGGTTGATTGGCAGATATAGCAGGCAAGCTGATTGACATTGGAATAAAAGCAGCAGGTGCAGCATCGATATCAGGGGAAGCATCGGTATCAGGAGCAGTATGGATGTCAGCAGCAGTAACAACAGCCGATGTAATATCCATAGCAGCTGCAATAGCAGCAGTAGAAGCAGCACGGATATCAGCAGCAGTAACAACAGCCGATGGAATATCCATAGCAGCTGCAATAGCAGCAGCATTGGCAGCAGCAGGAGCAGCATCGATATCTGGAGCAACTTCGATGTCAGAAGAAGCATCGATATGAGGAGCAGCACGGGTACCAGCAGCAGTAACAACAACCGATGCAATATCCTTACCAGCTGCAAAAGCAGCAGCCTTGGCTGCATCTTCATATGCAGCAGCATCTTTAACAGCTGCTGCTTGTGCAGCTGCAGCAGCAGAAGTAGAGGCAGTAACATCAAGTAGAGAAGTATCTCTCTCGAGTACTTCATCACTGAACTGTATTGTTCTTCTAAATGATCCTCGCTTCTTTTTTTTCACTCCTCTTTCTTCATCTTCTTGCTGACGCTGTAGTGAATAATTATGCATAGCAGTAGCTTCGTAAATGCTATAATTGAAAAGCCTTCCTTTAATTATATCTATAGGCATGTAAGTACTGTAATTTGGATCTTTAGATCTCAAATCGTAATAACCAAGACACAGGAACTTGTCATTAGTGGAACTCGGTATGGTATATACAGAAAGGCAAAGATCACTTGTGACAATCACTACTCTCAACTGATCCTTCATGGTAGTAATAGCGCAAATTTTGTTTAAGAAATTTTCTTCTATGTCTTCTTCCATACATTTTGTGTAACAAGTTAGCCAGCATTTCGGATCGACGGTACATTTCGTATCTTTTTCCTCTTCCTCTTCTTCTTTTTTTTTTTTTCTTTTTCGTTGTTCTCGTAGTCCTTTAACAATAATCTTGCCCGTCTTCCTATTGGTTACATCTTCGTCTAAGCTATATACTAATACCTCTCGACCATTCGTGTTTGCAGTTATGAAGTTTGAGCAATTGCTAAACGATAGCGAAAGGATACTAGCACTATCGATGATATCACGTCGGAATTCAAACTTCTCAATCGCAGTGAAACCCCACTTCGGCTTACCTCTCACATGATACTTATGAGTTTGAAGAGTGAAGACGCGTACGACGCTGTTGCGTTTCTCACCACTTCTGCATGCACTAGTTAAAAGAGTGCCAGAGGCATTCAAGGCAAGTGCCTCTACCGGTGTGGAATGCAGTTTGCCCACCCCATAGCTGCGCCAGTGCTGAACATCAAACATCGTAATTTGGCCGTCTTCACCGTCTTCCTTTTTATAAGGAACAGCTATTAAACAAATTTCCCTACTTTCTTTACATTTTCTACTTGACATAGTTTTATCAATCGCTGCATATGCCACCGCATGTATACCTTCGGGATTTGATGTGATTTTAAATAATTTATGATGGTCCCAAAACGTTAACCTATCAATGCTATGCATCATTATATCAAATTCAGTGAAAACGATAATATTTCTCTTATAAAATTTTACTACTGTAATTTCAGCGTTTTTATCCTTCTCGGGAAAACTTTGACCTTTTCCGAAATCCCACATAACTAATGTACGCCGCTTAGTTACCGGTACTACAGCCACAATCGATTGCTCATAGTGACGCTCAATCAGAAAAATATCATCGGCTTTAGCACTTTGTTCTATTTTCAATTTTTCCTTAGTATCTCTGTGGGTTTCCCTTACTGTTGTATCAATTTCACTGAGATTGTATAAACTGAAGCCGATTTTGGTTGCCACAGCCAGCGCCGTGTTGCTTTGGTTAAAACTCATATTTCGCAGCATTTTAAATCAAAATGAAACAATTTCACAATATAACATAAAATATTGACAAGCGTAGTGACCACAAGCTAAATAGATATAATAAATAATATTTTATTTATCTTTGAAGGAACAATAAAAATATATACAAACACAGTTGAATTTTTCACAGACTTGAACATTTCTCGTTCAATTAAAGCAGTTATGGGCAAAACGTAACGATTACTAGGTATGGCATGCTCAAAAATATTTATGCACGCGTGCAAGGGACGGGACTGCCCTATTGATTTAAAGGGAGTTGAAATTAGAAATTTAACTGTTATTGTGTAATGGAATTTAATTGAATCCATATATATATATATATATATGTATGTATGTACAAGGTGGGGCAAAAGTATAGTCATAATGTGAATGTGCTATCATTGTGCTTTAACATTTATGTGGTAGACAGATACGAGTAGAGAATTAGTTGACTACAATTAATGGAGCGGTACACAGCTCGTGCAATTATGGAGATTTTGATACACTAATTTCCGGGCTGTGTGATTTCTCCTTCTGACTTCTTCCTTTCTGGCTTTTTGAAATCTCGCATTTTCCACAACAAACCACAAACCAAATCTTGAAAGCCAACATTGACGAAGAAATCAGATGTTTTGCGAGTAACAATTCAAAATGCCGTAAAACAAGTACAAATGTGCATCAACTCAGGGGGTTACCTCTTTATCGGTGTCCTGTGATTGCATTCTATCTCTGATTTCTCTCCTGCTTCCTCCCACCTTCCAATCAACATAATGGTTTGCATACAATAAATCTAACAAAATGCCACCCAATTCACACTAAGACATTACTTTTGCCCCACCTTGTACAAGGCAAATATATTTACATAGTTTCCATATTTTGATTGAAATAACTGTTAAATCTTTCCCAACAAATCCTAAATACTTATTTGCACAAAAATGTTAACATTGATCATTTACAATTTTTATTTGCTTTCTGTCATAACATTAAAAAATAAATAATTAGCAATTATTTCGGTCAAACTATAAGCCAATTAGCAGAACAAAAATATTTTATAAATATTTCCAATTCATATACGAATATAAATAATTAATAATTTTTCACGCGTTCACAGCTAATAGCCAATAACAAAACACCAGAACCATTTATTTTTTGCATAAAGTAGCTACTAAAATTATTGCTATTATCGCCAACAAGAACAAGTTAGCATGCTCATGTATTTTTAGAAATACAAAGAAATCGGTTTGCCATAATATACAAAAGTATTATTAGTATGTACTAAAGTACTTTAGTACAAATAAAAAAAAAAGTATTATTCATTTCGTAAATAAATTTGGGGAAACTGAACATTGAAGATGAAGATGAAGAAGCAGCCGCAGCCAAAAAAAATTCCAAATTAAATTGCTTTATTGCGAGCAGCATACACGTTTTTTTTAGTATGTGTGGCACACACAAAAAGCCATTGCCTCTGCTTGCCTTTTTGTAAATATTTATGAATGAATATAAATATTTACTGAAAATATTGTTATTTTCGGCTTTAATTTTAAGCATACCCGTTTCATTCTTTCATTCTTTTTAAATATTTTTCATTTCATTTGTATTTGTCAGCAACGAAATTTTGTTTTTCATTGTTGCGACTACGGTTCATGTTGCTGCTGCTGCTTTGTTGCTGCTATTCAAACTATGACGAGATCTCATCACTCAGCATGATGTGCGGTCGGTCGCTTCTATCATAATTTTTTTGCTATTGTATCCAACAAAGGCTGTATTGATGTAAAATAGTTGCTGCTGATGCTGCTGCTGCTGTTGCCGTAGACGACAATGATGAATGACGAGTTCTTTACTCTACGTTCATTCACACTCTACACTCTATGTTTGAGGTAATATACAATTTGAGGCAGTTGTAAATATGTATGTATACCGATCCCATTATTTTTCGAAATCTATAAAGGTATATGAGGCCTATTACATCAATCAATTAAACGATTAGCGAAACATGATAGGAAAATCTACTTCCACTCGGAACGATATGACCAAGGTCTCAATTTTCGGTTTATGCTTTAAAAAGAACGAAAATGAATCTTCAAAGATTAAAATTACCGTTATTTCATATAAAAGTATAAATTGTGTTCACAGTTGTTATGTGAATACAAAGTTCTGGTCCGATCTGGCAACTCTTTGTTGATAAATATAGTTGACATCTCTGCGATCCGTAAACTATTTTTACCCATTGACATTTCTTCATTAACTGTTTTAACGTTACAAAACTGAGTGCTGAGTCGGAAAAAAATCGTTACATTTTACTTTATTTTTTCGAAAAGCACTATACGGTCGCGATGGCTCACAGAAAAAATTGTGCACATTATGGATAAGGTACTTCAACGGAAAGGACAGCTAGAAAATGGTATGATCGATTCCGCTCTGGAAATTTTGATGTAAAAACTCACCTAAATCTAATCGACCATGCACCGAAAAAGTGGACGAAATTATTGAATAGGTGGAGGAAGACCGACACAAAGGCAGTCGAGACATCAACAATACGCAACGGATCTTGGCAAACGGTTTTGAACCATTTGAAAAAGGCTGGCCGGATATTTGGGTGCCGCATACCCTGAGTCAAAAAAAAATCTTACTGACCGTATTTCATTATGTGAATCTCTTCTGAAACGGAATGATCTCGAACCATTTTTGCACAGATTGGTTACTGGTGACGAAACATGGATAACGTATGATAATAATGTTCGAAAAAGGTCATGGTTAAAACGAGCTGAACCTGCCCGAACCGTCGCAAAGCCGGAACTGACGCCAAGGAAGATTTTGCTTAGTATTTGGTGAGATTGCAAGGGTCCTGTGTACTACGAGTTGCTTCCGCGTGGCCAAACGATTACTCCGGAACTGTACTGTCAATAATTAACAAGATTGAATGAATCGCTCAGGAAAAATGCTCCGAATTAGTCAACAGAAATGGCGTCTTTTTTCATCACGACAACGCTACACCACATACTTCTTTGGTGACCCGCCAAAAATTGAGGGAGCTTAACTGGGAACTTTTAATGCATCCACCATACACCCCAGACCTTGCAACTTTGGATTCACATTTGTCGAAGTAGAATTATCTTAATGGCGTAAGGCTGAATTCACAAGAGGACTTCAAAAATGTTTTGTACGGTATTATGGTTTTGCTCGAAAGATGACAAGAGATGGCCAATGACAATGGAAAATATTTGAATCAATATGGATATTTTAATATATTAAAAAAAATTGGTTAAATTTAGCCCACTCTTCTGAATATTATTTTTAGCCTACCTAATATTTGTTGATAACATTTTTTCAATAGGAACTACTGAAATTCAGGGCTTCTCTACGCCCTGCTGACTGTAGGGCGTAGAGATGCCCCTCTATTACGCTCACTTATTGCATTGTATGGTACATCTACCATCTATTGAGATTTCAACAAGATATGCTCTGTTTTGTTGGCCTAAAAACACAAAACATGCTACTCTGGCAAAATTTGCAATGAGTTTCAGTTTGAAAATATCACAGTGCCACACACATTGCAATAGTTATTGCTGCATTTCACTGTACATTCAAAAATACATACATACATATTTACTATTTTGACAAAAATTTTTTTCTTGTCTCTCGCTACATGTTCGGTTCTATTGCTGCATTTCACTGTACATTCAAAAATACATACATACATATTTACTATTTTGACAAAAAATTTTTCTTTTCTCTCGCTACATGTTCGGTTCTGTGAATGTTGCGCACACATGTAGAACAAGGTTGCTGCTTCGTTGCAATTTATTAGAATTAATAAATTATGCAAAGTTTTCGGTGACCTTAAATTTTTTGCTTTTAATTTTTTTATTTTTCTTCTTCAAATATTCTATTATAGAATTTATGGATTTACAATTAATTTTATTGCAGTTGTTGTTGTTGCTGCTGATCTTATTTTGCAACTTTTACCACAATTCTAGTGAAATTAGAGTCGAATTTATATATGTATATTTATAACTCAAATTCATTATATCCAAATTTTACAGTGTACGAGTATGATGTGTTTGATCATCATCTGGCACCGACCCGAAGAACTTCGTATCACCTAAAATTGGTTTGATTGTAACTCTTCTCCCAATCAATCTTCCATCGCAAATTCATTGTGATCAGTAATATTGACCGCACTGTGTACGGTTTAAGTTTCGTTTGTGCAACGCCCCTTTGTCCAACCTCCTTCATATGTGACATGGAGCTTAGAGTTGAACACATAAAGCACTGTGCCAAATATGCAAAGGGAGCCGAATTATAGCATTTTGAAATATTGTAATGTATGGACGGTGCCACGCCCCAATTCCGACATAAAGTCCTATGCCAAAAATATTCAAAGGGAGCCGAGTTATAACATATACGTATATGTAGATGTAGAACCACGGCCCTTGTCCTGACAATTATGAACACAACAAAAAATCTCCAGCAAATCGGGCGCTCCGTTCTCGAGTTATGGAATTAACTATTTATTTTACCACTATTTATATACATATTTGCAAACAAAACTCATATATTTATTGGCAGACATTATCAGCAAGAAAAATACTTAAAAGTAATAACAAAGACATTAGGGAGGGTTTCTACTTTTTTTATTTTTAGTCCAATCTTGATAAAAAATTCAAATTCAATGTCAAAGTCATAATAAGTATTGGTAAATATAAATGTGGAAAAAAAAAGAATTCGGTTACGTTGAACCTTGAGTTACTCTATATATGGTATGTATGATAAGAGATCAGGTATCTCTTGCTAGGATGTCAAGCCAACACGGGTGACCCAAGAATTGTGCGAGCTGGCCAACTAACGCCATTCCATTCATGTACAAATATAACACGCACAACATGAGTGGATGCGAAAAAGCTCGGCCTAGGCCCTCCATGGGCTGTTTGGCCGTTAAAAGTAAAGTAAAGGCTAACTAACTCTAATACTGTCAAGCATACCAAAATCAAGTGCTTCGCTACCTAGGCCAATTATTGGTGAAATTACTACAGAAAAGAAAATTAATTCGGCTCAAATCGATGGGATGAAGAGGACTTCGGCGGCAAGTAGTCATGTGGCTTATGACATTTATCTATATATTTGATTCCCAATTAGAAGAAATATAATTTTCAACTGCTTGAGCTGCGACTCAGGATCGGGTACAATTGGAATCAGAGACTAAGACAAACGTGATTAAGACATATAGGTTTTTTTTTTTTTGATCTGGCAATGTCGAAACGTCAAAAGTTTGGAAATTATTAAAGATTACTACCTAAATTCTGAATCAGTAATCGTAACTTTAAGAGCGCTTACTCCAATTTACGGCCGTAATAGTTATCACACCACGTTATCTCCAAACGCACATCCTGTAAAACCAAAAAAACTTTTGGTATTTTGGAAGTGCAACATTTTTCTTTTTTTCTTTTTTTTAGAAATATTCAACTTCCGTTCTCAATTATTTTCATCTATTCACAATCGCATATTCCTTCTTCCATTTCGTTTCAAGTTTCAACTTAGCCGTTTATATAACCATAGAGAGTATTTTTCAACGGAACGGCTGGACAAGTACATAGAATCAAAAATGAGAAAGTAAGAAATGGAAACTATAACGAAATTACCTAAAAATGTGTATCCAGAAATAAAATAGTTCTTCCAAAACCATTGCAGATTAAACATAAAAATATCTTTTAACTTAAAATCTTTGATTCGTTTTAGAAATTCATTTGGAGAATTTCAACTTGCGGTAAAATTTTTTAATATAGTAGACATAATATCGTGACGGAATTTAAATAAAAAGAAGAAACCATGCCTGTAACTCTTCTTTGTTGGAGTCTCATTTCTTAAAAACAATACAAAATATTATTTCAATCGGAACAAAAATGTTCACCCGTTTTCACTCAATAATTGATTTTCTCTTATTTCTGTCTTACCGTTTATATTAACTCAAAAAGTAGCGATGGTCTACTTTTCCTCCCACACATTCTGCAAACTATGTAACTATCATTGGACGCAATAGGAACTCCTTGTCATAAAAACTCAGAGCAAAGTTCTGAAGAAATAAATATTTAACAAGCGATCGTTAATTTATTGTTAAATTTCTCCAGATACTTATAGAGTGATTTACTTACTTACACACAAATAAAATCAAATTTAATTCGGTCGTGATAAAAAATAAATATCCTGCACGACGAGAAATCCGCATGAAGAAGCATAATAAGAAATGTGTACTTTTGTCATATGAATTAAAGCAGAAGTGATGAAAAACATTTATAAAAAGCACAAATGTCAGAGTAATAATAATAACAGCAGCAACAGCAGCAACAGCACCGCACATCCAACATTGCAACGCAAGTTAAGGAAAAATTATGAATATTCTTGTTGTTTTTCTTTGTTCTAGTTAGTTTCTTTGTTTTAGCTTTGTCCTTAAAGCAACTATTTTTCATGCCTTATGCTTCAGAAACGCCAACATAGCGTTAAGGAAGAACATTGTTGACTTTTGCTCTAGATGCCAAAGGCATTCCGTTGGCAGTTAAAAAGAAAAAATAACATATTAAATGCGATACTTTCACGCTACTCACGTTTACATAGATAGGTAGAGCGTAGTCAAGTAGCGTTGACTACAAACACGACACCATCATCGCCTTCTCAATTGTGCGTAACGATGACGGCGGAAACGGCTGTGTCGGCGTAGGCATTGGAGTTATGGTGTCGGCGGAAATGGTAACGGAAACTACAAACGATTTTGTAAGTATGCTGCATGACAGTGAAGCATGGAACAAGAAATTTATTTATCAGATTTACACGTATTTGTGGCTTTTGCTACGCTTTTGGGCAAACTCAATGAACGATTTTTATGCCATCTCCCGTTTATTTAGTTTATTGCATGACAAAATCTTCATCTGTGCCACACTGTTCGGCAATGTGAAAGTGGCAAATTTATCTAGCGATTTTCTCTTTTCATTTATGCTTTTGTCTTCACCTCCTAATGATAGCAAATTTCTGGTATGTCCTTTAAATTGAAAATAGAATGACTTGCAGCATCCTGTCTCTGGCTGTGTGAGGCGTGTGTGGGTGGCATACGAAGTATTAGCTCGAAAAAATTTAACAAGCGTCAAGTAGCAGTGTTTTATATTGTTTTAAATATTATTGAGTGATATTGGGGGATGCAAATTTTTTAATCTACTAAAAAAATATGCATAAACTCAAAATTGATTTCATTGCAAGTATTTCAAAATCTTTAATTGCATATCTCTTAGCGGGTAATTTAATAAACATTTGAACGCAAAATTGATATAATATTGTTAAAATGTGACAATATGAAGACGTTTATAAATCCAAACAATGTCAAAGGAAGTTCTACTTTGAGAAAAAGTGAGAGATTACTTTCAAAATGTATGTAACTGTTGGAGTGACACTCCCTCTTTGTTCCTAAAGTGTTCACATTAGAGATGGTTTGAATTACCTTGATTATGTAGAGGTAGGACTTGATGCGAAGGCCTTTAAATTAATCACAGTTTAGACTTTCAAAATAATTTATATAGCATTCAATGAAAATTAAGCCCGTGTCATATCTACTGATTTTCTTTCCTCAGTTTTGTGCATTTTTATGGTGCCAAAACTTTTCCCTTGTGACAGTTTCATACTGATTGCATTTCATTTAATATAATTAATATTGTTAGAACAAAAATAAAATTTTTTGTAGCAACTCTTTTTAACGACGCAAATTGGGGTGAAATCGAAAGAAACTGGCCAAAAGATGATAAACGTAAAACTGATATTACTCGTTTACAACATTTAGTATTATTAATTAGGATCTCTTGAGTTGAGTCTATTTTCATATAAAAACAATAATAAAAATACGATGCTAAGTTTAGAGCACAGTCTAACCTTAATTTGTATCAAAGGCTTTTTCAACTTCCTAAGAACTTGATTTCATCCAAATGCAACGGTGCCTTCATATTTAGGCCAGCTTTTTTCGATTTAAACCCAGTGTTCGACGCCTGCATACATATTTCCGCTTTAATTTTTCTTTTTCAAACTAGTTCCTTTTATTTTCTAATATCACATCAAGATTGTCTTTTGCATCTACATAAATTCACCCTTGAATCATGTGCCTTTCTGTTGCATATTTTTATATTTCAAATAAATATTTCGCTAAAATCTACACTAACTCAAAATCGTAAATCGTAAGCTGGCGAATTCAAAAATAATAGCACTAAAAATCTTCTTTCATTACAACAAATTTCAACAAAATCTTGAATATATTTATGTAGTTTGTAAACGCCTAAATGTATACAAATTATAAGCGCTCACAAGTTCACAGTGAGAGAAACTTCAAATATCCCAGTAAAAATTGTATCATAACCGAGAGTATAGTGAGTAATAGAACAACATGCTTTTATCGCTTACGTTTTCGCTTTTAGAGTTCATAGACATGTCATAGAGTACAAGTCTACCATTAGCAAATACACAATTGAAACAAATTTTAAGTTGAATGCTGTTATTGCATTACATCCAAAGGCATGCCCATGGTAAAATATGTATGGTAATTGATTCCAGAATCGAAAATGTAAAACAGGTTTCTCGATTACTATCGCCATTCTCTGGTTAAAGAACGTTTTGCTGGGATGAAGCAAGAAAATAAAAATATACGAGTACCATATATTTTGGAAGCTTCTTACTAACTCATAGTCTTAGCTCGGCTTGCGAAAAATAATTGAAGACAAAAGTCTTCATTACGCGTAATTTCTGTCAAGAAAATTATCTTTGTTTGGATACGAATATGGTATGTGTGAATGTATGCGTGCCTACCAATGTATGGGTATATTGTGTGTCTGTGCGTTTATGAGTGTGGTAAATGCGTTGAGATTAATATGTCGCGCAGCTTAAATGATTTAACTGAGATTATGCGCTATAGTCGCGAGTAGGTGGGGACTTTGTTGGTTTGGAGCGGTTGGCTTATTCCAGTGACGAGTGCCGAAATTATGTGGAGCGTTTATTTTTATGTATGAAAGTGTCACGTACACACGTACACTGCGTATTCATGCAGATAAATTGAAATTTATTATGTGGAAAAGTGAATTTTATTAATTTGTTGGATTTAAAAGGAAGATTTTCTTTTCGTATGATAATATTTTGCATACCGACAATGTATTTTTTAATTTATGATAAAATTTTGATTTTTTGTTGTGCAATAAATTCTATACAGTTTTCAAGAACTTCTAGTAATATTCATTAGATGAATAAATCTCTAAGCAAGAAATTAAGTTGATGGTTGCTGTGAAAGTTAGAATCTTAGACAAATTCCTCCTCAAATTTAGTTTGTGATTATTATGGATTCTGATAATTTGCATCAAATCCTTTTAATTGCTTTACATATTTATATTTATTATTTTCAAGGAAAAAAGGTAATGCAATAAAGCATAATTTCAAGCAATTTTCAAATTAATTGCGGCAAATATTTTAGCATAGTTTTAGGCGGCTTCCAAACTAAATACTCCACACCAATAACGAATAATTTCAGATGGTTTTCAAATAAATTGCTGGTGATTTTAAAGTAATTGCTTGGCATTTCATTTGTATGAATGTGCAGCAAATTATGAAAACTTGCAGCTATTTGTAAATTTGGTAAAAGCATAAAAGTATAGTAAACTATTTTGCACTATTAAATTTTTGCCCACAATAAAACCAACAGCACTAGCCACAAATATGGACCACAATGAACTAATTTGTTTCGCGTTCAGATTAGATTATCTTGACTCAAGAAGCAAAAAAGAAAAACAGCAATTCAAACGATTCTCAGTCACTTGCACTGCAGTCATTTGATGTCCAGCGAAGCATTAAGTTAGTTACCTTGCTTGAAGTTAGTGGATGGTCAGGGAAAGGATGGCAGCGAATAGCTGCTGCCTAGTTCATTTTTGAACTACACTAACAAAAACTACAAATTTATAGTATCGAATTGTTTATTTAAACTCATTTTCATTTTCAGCAATATAAAATTTAATAAATCATAAATACAACAGCAACAATATGAAATGATATTATACTGTTGTTGTTGCTATTACTTATTTCACTTTAATTTAATTAAAAACTTAGGGAATAGCTGTAATTTTTCATTGAATTTCCTTGAATTGATTGATTTACTCTAATGTTGGAAGGAAAAAGGAAAATTTAATTTCCGATTCCTATTCTTAGGAACTTATTTATTTACCCATTTTATTTTCAGTTTTAGAAAATAATGGTAAAATTGGGCTTTGCTTATTTTAAATTTCAGTACAAAAAGATATGATACAAAATTGGCTTTAAAATATATAACAAACATTTTATTTATTTGTACTACCTTTTGCACAACATAGGAAGAATGGCACTTTAGTGGTTCTTTGAAATAAGATCTAAGATAAATAGGTCACGACAAGTTGCAACAAAAAGAAGTACTAAATGAAATAAACATCATAAGAAACAAGCCAGAATAAAGTATTTGTCAGATCCAGTAAAATATCCTTAAAAAAAAGTGTATATCTTTCTAAAGAGAACAATTTTTCTTTTAAATATATTTTATTTGCAATCATCAAACATGCGAATTCTGGTTTCGACACTTTCGGAAATTTTGACTCGGAAGACAAGAAACGCCCTGGCCAAGTGAAAAATTTCGAAGATGAAGAATTGGGAATGTTACTCGACGAAGACTCATGCCAAACGCAAGAGGAACTTGCAATATCATTAAAAGTTACTCAAGCCGCAATTTCCAAGCGCCTAAAATCGTTGGCGTTCATTCAAAAGAATAGAAATCGAGTGTCATTTAAGCCGAGAGACGTCGAAAGCGGATTTTGAATGTCTGAATTGCTGCTTCAGCGTTATAAAAATAAGTCGTTTTTGCATCGAGTTAATACTGGCGACGTAAAATTGAACCATTACGACAACCCAAAGCGCAAGAAGTCATATTTGAAGCTCGGGCAATCAGGAACATCAACGCCGAAGCAGAAATATTCATGGCGCCAAGGAAATGCTCTGTATTTGGTGAATTCAGAAGGGTGTCATTTATTATGAGCTGCTAAGTCCTGCTGGAACTGGAGTTGCAACAACGAGCTGCCTCATGTTGCTGGACCAGTTAAAAAAATTCTTTGGAAAATAGTGGAAGGGAAGTTTTATATGTTTTCCAAGTGAGTCTGCGGTCGAGATGCCAGCCAACCTATTTTGAAATAGAGTACTATTGAAATTTCAGAATGGAACAAAATTTTAAACGTATTTTGGAAAATCACAAATTTATTACTGGATATTCCAAATTGAATTTAGAATATACAAAATTTCAGAAAATGCAAAATTGATTTCAAAATATTTTAAAATAATTCAATATGTAATCCAAATTAAATTGATTTTAGAAAATTCGAAATAAATTTCAGAACAATCGAAGTTTTAGAATATCTAAAATATTTTGAAATAATCCAAAATCTCTGTGGCGTAGTGGTAAAGCGTTGGGCTGCTACGCAGAGTGTCAGAGTTGTATTATACTACAAATTTATAAATTTCATAATACATATTTTAAATTAATTTCAAAGCAGTCAAATCAACTTCAAAATATCAAAAATTAATTGCAATGTACTCCCAACTCTTTCACAGTATCGCAAAAATGTTTCAAAATATTCCAAATCAATTGAAAATATTCAAAATAAATTCCAAGTGCTTCAATATAAATTCCACAATATTCCAAATAAACCTGAAATTAATTCCCATTAAAACCCAAATTAAACCATTCCAAAATTCTTTCAAAATATTCCAAACTAATTTTGGATTATTCCAAAAATAATTTCAGAAAACTCTACTACTTTGATTATTAAATTATTCCAACTGAGTTTCAGCAATACCCAAATCAATTTTATAAATATATAAATATATTTCATAAGTGATTCAAGGTATTTCAAAATATTCAAATACAGTAAAAATAAATATTTCACTACTCATACTTTAAGTTATACCAACACATAAAACAAACTTTTTATATGCCAGTCATTGTATGCTATGTCATTGGGCAAGGCACAATTTTTTCATCTTTCCTTCTTGGCCGATGTGTTAGTTGCAATATGGTAAAAATAGAAGAGCGTAAGTGCACAAGTTACTCACTTTAAATTTATTACCAACGTTTTCTCTTTCAGAAAACTTGACTCTTTCAGCGCTTGACTTTTTGAAAAGTTAAACTTATGTATGTAATTTTTGCATTTGTATTTGCATTTTTGATTTGAATACATGATTTCTTACTTACTTACTTACTTGCTTGCTTACTTAGCTGGCAGTAAAACCGATGAATGGTCTTGGCCGTCTACAGTTGATTTCTACGGTTGAAAAAAAATGTATTCAAAAGATAAAATAAAAGGAAATCTCATTCATATTTTTACGTTAAATATGATATCCTTGAAATGCTAGCTTTTGGCACGGGAAATGCACTCGTATTTGCACAAATGCCTTATTGACACATGTTAGTTATGCACGTTTGAATTCTTCCTAGAACTACAAATGATATATGTATAAGAGACAAGAATATAAAATTTCCTTTTCTTAGAAGGAGAATAATAATTTCAGCGTGGGCCATGGAATCAAATGTTTACACAACCTAACGCTTTAGTTGACAAAAGAAAGCTCTCCCGTCTCTTTCTTGCAGTATTTATTTTCGTAACATTCAATGTATTCTACATAAAATACGTTAAAGTATGCCTTGCTGGTTTACAATCACGACAAAAACTTAAGCTTATCACCAAAATTGCCACTAATTTGGCGGCCACTGTTGTTGCAGCTTTTCGGTGTTTTCAGTTTGAGTAAAAATAAATAAAATGAGAGGACAAAAGAATTTCATATCTCAAGCATAAAGTACAAAAGATAAGCGTTAAATTGAAGGGAAACGAAAGCGATGAATCGGAAAAAGAAAAGAAATAAGCACCAAGCAAACAAAACAAAAGCATCGAAATAGCGCAATAATTGTAAAAGGATATGAAGCAGCACGCAATATTAAGCATTAGAAGGAAGAAGATTAAAGTAAGAAATATGAGTATGAAATCATCTCGCAAACCTTATCAGGCTTCTTTACGAACCCTTTCGACCTTCAGCAAGCTACACTATATTCTTACCAAAAAGTAAATGGTTATAAATATTTATACAATTTCTTTAATTTCTATTTTTCTTTTCTTTATTCATTTTTTGCACCACCAAATAAGCAATACTATGCAATATGCTTTTCTATGTGGCTTGCGCCTAATGTCTGTTCTCTGAGCGTGTATTTTTGCCTCAATTGCTTCTTCTATGCTTTAACTCTCTTTCTTTTCGCTTGCGTATTTTCTTTACAGATTTACCGGCGGCGGCTTTAATGCTAACTACATTGTACGAGTATGTAGCACGACCTTAAGTACAATGGGCTACATAGCCTGAGAGCTTGAGGAACTGTCCTGCACTGGTAGGTCAGGTTCTCGGCCTTCTGCACATCCATCCATGTAGCACGAAAAATAGCCCAAAAGCATGCTTTGAATATTTAAAATGTCTTCACCCTTTGTTGCGTTTGAATTTTCACAAATTTCTGAAATGCTTCTCTTTCTTTTTATCCTCTCCTCGTTTATTTGGTATAGCTTTTTTATTATATCTTTTATTATTTTTCTTATTTTGTGACTTTCTTATTTGAGGCTAATCTTCTGTGTGAGCGTTTTGATAAATCATTCCTTGACCTAATCAATGTTTTAAGCTATTCACATTTTGCATGTATTGAAACGACTAAAGAAATTTAATTTAAATGTAAATAAATAAATTAAAAGAAAAAATGATTGCAATCAGAGATAAGCGTTAACGATTTATGAGACTATCTTAGCGGTAAATTGCAGGCAAAAATTGTATTTAGTAATTTTGTGGATATTGGAAATACGAGATTGATAAGCTTGTTAAGGTTAAAGATTTATAATTATAAGAATAATAATAAATAAATAAAATTACACTCAAATTTGCATTAGCGTCTGGTTTCAACAAAATATTTCATTCACAACCATTTACTGCCTCTCTATAAGTGATTTCTCAGATTTCGCCAGTTCTTAGTTCTTAAAATGGTTCATATTAATTGCTTCAATAATCACAACTTATTTTGAACAGGTTCATAATAAATTTGAATATTATCTCCGAATTTATTTTTCTTTGTCCTTAAAATTTTAAATTTACAAGCTATATCCTTTTTTCTGCATGCTTCGTTTACCCAAAAACATAGCATAATAATATGTATGGTATGTAATAAAAATATTAACATTTATTTATTTAAATATTTTTGCAAGTGTGCAATTATTGCCAGCAACCATTTACCAGCTGCAAACATTTGCTATTGCATTAATATTAAATTGGTCAACAGCGACAATTAGAATTATATAATTATAACTTTTCTGAGCATTCATTATTTTATGGTAATATTTATGGCTTAATTCTATTGACCCACATAAGTTTATTACACCACATTGTAATCACGAATAAAAGTTTTCTATTTTTTATTTCAATTGCAATTATGTTCAAAGTGTTCTACATTTCTATTCTCGAATACAAAGACCTTATGAATATGTATTTTCAGCGTTATTATATAGAAATATTATGTTTCTGTGTTTTTTCTTTTTTTTTTGATAGTTTAACCCTTGAAGTACCTAGAAAGAAAAATGAATTTTGAACGAGAAGAGTTGTACTTTCAGATGCAACAACGAGTTTTGTAGAGAAATATTTATTTCCGGTGTAATGTAGCTTCGAATATACCGAATATAACCCATGCTTTTTGCAATTTAAGCTTAGGATATCTCAAAAAAAAAAAACTAAAATTAAGCAATTCCGAGGTCGGGTTCAGAGCATCAAAAATCTTTAGAAAACTATATTCTGATCTCAATTGGGGATATGGATGGAAAACATGTGGTTTAGTTTCGGAGTAGAGCTGATATAGCCTGTTCATATTTATAAGTACAAGCAGGTCTCGGATAAGAATATTGGCTGTGACAAACCGACCGGAAACAGCGCGATATGGCATTAACTCTGGCAGCTGAGCACTTAGCTTGTTGCTTAACCAGATATGCAGTAGGCATCCAATGAACGATTGCAAAGAGCGCTTTCGCAGAGGTAGTGCGGAGAGCCCTCAGTAATCAATGTGACAGCCATTCTTCCGACCTTATCCAGTGCTTTCAGGTTGACCTCCGTTTCAGTAGCTGGCGCTGGCCACTAGAAGACAGAGCCATAAAGAAAATTCAGCTCAACCGCTGCTGTATAGAGCCAGGTTATGATTCGAGGTTGAAGACCCCATCTAGCACAAAAGGCTCTCTTACAGCAGCAGAGAACAAAAAGGCTTTCCGCTCCCATTATTATACGCTTTTACAAAGGCTAAGTGAGATCCCATTAATTTTGGGTAGGGCAAATTTTCATATTTTCTACTTCCTTGTGAAGAGTCAGAGGTCTGTAAAATTCTTAATTTCAGATAACTAGGGTTTGAAATCCTTACCGCAAAGAAACATAAATATTGTTTGGTACGATATAGCATGGATTTTAAACGCAAATTCTAAAACAAATAGCAAAAAATAAGTAGAATTAGTAAAACGACGAATTAAATATTTTTAAAAGTGGATTGAGTATTTGAAATTGGAATTGTATTTTAAAACTTTTTTAAATTTTGTAATAATTTTTTAATCTCTCGAAACTGGCACATTGACTTTCATTCATTGGTATCGAACCGTGAAGGTGACGTTCTAATTATTCCACCATTTGCGCATCTGAGCATCATTAGCTGTACGTTCTGCACGCTTTGCATTAGAAGCAACAAGAGCTGCAACGACCTGAGCAGCAGTCGCTTGTTTTGGAATAATATTTTCGTTAACATCAACAGAATCTGAAACATAATTCGGACAGGTAAATGTATTCGTAGTTTCTTTGAACTGGATTGTTTTTGGAACCAATTTCGAGTTTGCTATGTTTCGATGATATTCTTCATCATATTCAGGAGGATTAAACAAAGCAGAAGCTTCATAAATAGTGCAACCAAAAAGCTTTTCTTTCACTATTGTTTCATGTCGGCCATTCAAAGTGTCAGCTTCTGAATATGCTGAATTTAAATTATAATATCCGAGACACTTGTACTGGCCATCAGGACTAGGTAGATTATATACCAAAAGATAAAGATCACTTGTAGCAATCACTAACCTTAATTGATCTCCTATAGTGGTAATGGCACAAACTCTGCTTCCGACGTTTTCGTCTTTCTCACCCTCATCATCTTTTTCATTTGCTTCATGTCTTCTCTCGATTTTGTATTTTTCTAGCTCTATAATCATTGCAGCTCCAATATCTTCCAACTTAATAACCGCATCAATATCAAACAAATGTAGTCCTCTGTCTCGCTGATCGTTTTCATATCTTCGCTTCTCTTCTTTAGCTGATATATTTTTAAGTTCGATCCCGCTCATTTTGTAGCCAGTTTCTTCATATTCCAACTTATATAAATAAACCGATGAACAATTTGTATTCGCCACTATGAACTGTGAATTTGTGCTGAACGACAACGATAGGATGGACTCGTTGTCATTGCAATTGTTTCGGAATTGAAACAACTCCTTTGTTACTACATATGCTCTTCCTCCATCATGCCGCATCGCAACATGGAAGACATGAATCACTGAGCATATTTTATTGCCACTTTCGTCACTTTTACTGGCACTAACTAACCAAGACCCAGACGGATTGAAAGCAAGCGCCTCAACTGGTGTGGATTGCAATGTGCACACACCACACGTTTGCCAATTTACTGTGTCAAGCATTTCAACTTGACCATCTGGACCGTAATCGTCTTTATAAGGAACAGCTACCAAGCCATAATCTTCCGATGCATATGCCACTGCATGTATACCCTTCGGATTCGGTGTAATTTTGCGTTGTTTATGAAGGTCAAACATTAAATTACGCGTATCGATTTCATTCACTTGAATTTCAGATTCGAGGAAAACAATAACATTTCTTCGATGGAATTTTACTGCTAATATTGCGGAATGTTTATCTTTCTCTGGAAAACCTTGGCCTTTTCCAAAATCCCACAAAACTAATCTATATCGCTTACTCTTGGGTACTAAAGCCACAATTGTGTCTTCATAGTGACGTTGAATCAAGAAAATATCTTCCGCTCTTGCACTAAGCTCTACTGGCAATTCAACCCCGGAGCTCCTGGGGATTTCACCAAGATTGTATAAACTGAAACCTGGCTTTGTTGCCACAGCCAATGAAGTGTAGTTTTGGTTGAAACTCACTCTCCCCATTACGTAAAACTAAATTAAAAATTTGACAATTGATTCGAAAACATTCGCGATTATGCATGCACGAATTTCTTCTGTGCATAATCTGTAATAATTTCCATAACTGTTATGTTGCGATTAAGACCTAACGGAAGCATATAGCGTTTCAGTGCTGGCACATTTATTTAGATCGATTTACAAAAAAGAGCTGCCAAAGTTGTAAATTTCGAGTTTTATTTCCTTTAATCTGAGGCGGAACTTTGTTCTTTGCTAAATGAATTTTGTTGCGAAAAACCTTGACAAATGTTTACAGTGTTGTTTTCTTATTTATTAAACAATTGAAGCAAATCATGTTGCCGTTCAACGTTATATAGTGGGAAATATAGTGGGATTGATATAATCTCGCAACATTTGTCTAAAAATATTGTGACGATATTTACAGAACATTCTTCCAAAATGTGCGCTTGACAGTGATACACACACATATGTAGTTATTACACATCTACACCATCTAGCGGCTTCGGAACGCATTAGAAGAATAGAAACTTCGAAAAGTCTTCGAGTTCGTGGCCAGGATAATGTTCGTGGTTATGTTAACTTAGAAGAGCTCTGGGATGTTCGTGACAGCGGTGAAATCTGTGCTATAATCAATACGACTGCAGCAATAGAATACAGAGAGTCACTGTTCGACAGTCACTGTGTAAACACAGAGTGTGCAATATAATTGTGAAGGTATTTTAAGTGTTTTGTTAAGTGGTGAACTTAATAAAGTTGCAATTTATTTATTATTTATTTTTTTTTTTAATTGTTACATTCCACACACAGCGTGTACCCCTATGAATGCAGAGCATTGTGTTGAATGGAGGGAAGATTGATAGGTGAGAGGCAGAAGGAGGGAGAATAAGAGAGTGAATGTGATCACACAGGACACCAATAGAGATAGGAAGCCATTGTGGCAAGTGTTATGCCTTTACCACAAAGAACTTCAGAATAATTTGCTTTTAATACTATCCAGCGATCGAACCTATTTTATTTGGTAAGAATAAATAAACAATTAAAACTAAATAATCGTCACAATATTATTAAATATTGCACATACATTAAAATCACTTGTTTGCTGCAAGACTGTCATAACTCAAAAAACATAAATTATGAGAAAAACGCATTTAGACTTCCCAATTTACCTACCACTTCATACAACTGATAGCTCTAATCACTCTTCTCACTTGAAAAAGACACAATTATGATGTTTTTTTTTACACTAAATAACAGTTATTTCTGTATACTTACTGCAATAAAATTTTATTTGACAGTCTCTCAGCAAACGAGCGATCAATTAATTTTATTACATTACATTTTATAATTTATTAACTCTTTTAAAATCAAGAAAAATAATTTTTTTTTTTTTTTTATTTAATCACAAGATTCATTCGGACAAAATCCTTTTTTTTCGTGAAAATTGTAAATTGTATCAAAAATTAAGTACTGACAATAGGAAAAATTATCGGTTCCGACTTTTGAATAGTCATGAGAGAAGGTGAGGATATTCGAAATTCATACCGCTGCTTCTCGGGTTTATCAATTTAATATTGAAGTAAAAATCAACTATTTTTTGCAATACATCAGTTTATTTTATGGTGCATTTTTTATATAACTTATGATTACAATTAGATACTTTTTAAAACTAGTTATTTGTTTTTTTATGAGGTAGCGATTTGACCACAATCATTTGGTGGGTTTTCTTTGTAAAATAAGCCGTAGAAATTTAGATTATTAATTTATTATTAGCAGTATTCACGATCTAGAGTAAATGGTCTTGTAGTCTCTATTTTTGATAAATTTGATATTTGTGGTAAATTTGATGTTGTTTACAAAATCACAACACATACGATTCGCAAATACTACTACATTGTAACTTTTGTATAGTAACTTTTGTATCAGTTGACACGAAAATGTAATGCTGCCACATAATTTGATTTCTGATAGGTTATGAAGTTTTTAAACAGTTAAATTTTACATACTGAGAAATAGCACTGCGTTCTTCTTTAAAATCGATTAATCTTGACTTATTAGTTTTAATAAAATTGTTTTGATTTAAGTTATTTTGCTATGGCAGCACTACAAATTCATTGCAAATAAATATATGAATATCATGTACGACAATTCTGGTTGCATTGTAAGTTTTTTATGTTCTTCTTCTGCTAAATAATACAACAAATATCGCAAATACAAAAATTCACAATAACAGCGTTCGCAGTCTGTAGTAAAAATTTTAAATTTATTAGTTAAATACTACAAATACTCCCGATCGTTAATATCCTTGAAGGACCGAAGTAGTGCTATTGATTCCACCATTCACGCAACTGAGAAACAGCAGCAGCAAGCTCTGCGCGAGCTGCAGCATCATCGGTAGGAACAGCATCAGATGATGTGGAGACAGAATCGGCATTAAAAGCACCTTGTTCATCAGTATTGACAGCACCAGAAGTAGATGTAACAGCTGCATCATCAGCAGAAGAAAATGGTACAAGAGAAGTAGAAGCAACATCGGTAGCAACGGCACCTTGTGCACCTGTATTAGCAGCAGAAATAGCAGTAGATGCAGCATCGGTAGCTGCAGTCCCTCCTTCCGCATCGGTAGCTGCAGTTCCTTCTTCTGCATCAAAACCAGCCCTAGCAGAAGTTGATGCTGGCACCTCAGATTCAGTATAAAAACACTCAAGTTTCTCATCATTGAATTTTACAGCTCTTTTTACAACATTCGACTTTGCTTCATTCATTCTTTTTGCTTTGTTTGCAAAATATTGCTTATCATATTCAGGCGGATTGTACATAGCAGATGCTTCGAAAATTGTATAGCCCAACAGCTTCGCTTTAAGTGTTATCTCAGGTTTAGCATCAGGACTGTCGTCTAAAATATCGTTGGCCAAATCATAATAACCGAGGCATGTGTATTTGTCGCCCATAGAACTGGGTATTGTATATACTGAAAGGCAAAGATCACTTGTAACAATCACTACTCTCAATTGACCGTTAACGTTAGAGATTGCACAAATTTTGCTTGCCACTTTGCCGTCTTCGTTGAACTTTTTATCTTTATCTAGCTTTTTAACCACTACTGGGCCTGCAACATCAATTTTACTCATCTTACTGCAGGTGTCATCATCATCCAAGCTATATACATATGTGGATATTCCTTTTGTATTAGCCGCTAGGAACTGAGCACATGTGCTAAACGATAGCGATTGGATGGACTCATTAATAAAGTATTTGTGACGGAATTCGAACAGCTCTTTGGTTGCTGCTTTTACTCTCTCTCCAACATATACCATCGCAACAGAGAAGACACGAATCACAGTGACCATTTCCTCGCCGCTATTGTCACTTCTACTAGCGCTAGCTAAATGCGTACCCGATGGATTGAAGGCAAGCGCTTCAACTGGTGTGGAATGCAGTGTGAACACGCCCCGGCTTCGCCAGTTTACTGTATCAAAAATCTCAACTTGACCATTGGCACCACCATCGTCTTTATAAGGGACAGCTACGAAACCATAATCTTTTGATTCATAAGCCACTGCATGTATACCTTTCGGATTCGGCGAAATGTTATGTTGTTTATGATGATCAGCAAATGTTATATTATCAATGTTATGCATTAGGATTTCATATTCCAAGAAGAGAATGACATTTCTCCGATGAAATTTTATTGCTAAAATGTCATTGCGTTTATCTTTTTCGGGGAAACTTTGGCATTTTCTAAAATCCCACAAAACTAATTTAGCTCGCCTATTTTCCGGTACTACAGCCACAATTGTGTCTTCATAGTGACGCTCAATCATGAAAATGTCTTCAGCCTTAGCTTTTTGTTCTATTTTCAATTTTTCTTTACACCCTCTGTCAGATACCCTCAGGACTGTATCGATTTCGCTGAGATTGTATAGATTGAAGCCGGCCACGGTAGCCACTGCCAACGAAGTGCAGTTTTGATTGAAACTAATATTTTTCATCATATTCGCTTGATTTTAATTGAATCGAAATCTTAGAAGAATTTATAAATATCTCCGAGTCGCAGTCAGCTCACAGTTTCCACACGTTTTATATATAAAACCACACGTATTGTTCGAAATGCTGCTGTGTTTCACTTACTACTAACTACAGTTTCAGTTGCCTGCAGTATTTTATAAACATAAACATGTGTACAGTATCTGCTCACGCAATTAGAAAGCTCATAAGCAATTAATGTAGTAAAATGAGTCTCGCTATGTAGCCGGAGAAGATATTCGAATCAAATTTTTGGTTTTGTTGTTGTTGTTGTTGTTGTTGTGCTTTTTAATGAAATGTTCAACAGTAAATTTAACGCCACTTTTCCCAGTAATCCATTCTTATGAATTTCACAATTTGTGTCATTGAGTCTAATTATTTGCAATGACTGCAAATACTGATGTCGAGATTTTTTGGAGATGAGATTTTTTAATAAGAATATATTATTATTTTCCAACATTTTATTTGTTTAAAATAATGGAAATATGTGGGGTGCCTACCTATTGAATCTGTGTTTAATTCAAAATACACAAAAATGTAAAAAATATACTATTAACAAGCATTAAATTGCTTAACTTTCTAACAGCGTGAGCAGGTACTGTATGTAAACTCAATTTCATTACATGTTTCCTAAAACTAGAATTGCAGATGGTTTGTCATTCGCCCCAATGCATGAGGGATAGCAGGCACATCTTTGTACACAACGCTTACTTATGTACACAACGCTTACTTATGTACATACATAAGCACTCGTGTGTGCCTCAGTAAATACCACCACCAGGTATATGGAAAACACGTTTTTATTTTGTGTGTATGCATTCGGATTTAGGCAAGAAAAGTACTCGAACACCCCATGTTTGTATTTTCTATCAGAATTCTAATTTCTGTAAATTACAAATTTATGATATAGGAAATTGAGCAGCTGACTGCATTCTTTGTCTACGCACATTGGCGGGCAGCATTAGAATTACCCTATGCGAAAATAAATGGAAATCGGGAAAATTTCAATATTCTTTCTCATTCTTGATAACAATTATGTACTACAAATATTTCAAAACAAACTGAAAAACTACCCAGTCCGATTCGCAGAATGATCCCTTACGATTTTCATGTTTTGTGTATTTAAAAGCGAAAAAAAATCAATAAAACAAAAAAAAAACGGTCCTCTCATAACTGAGGATAGTTTTTAAAGAAAAGCAGAAGCCTATTGATTAAAATTTTTTTGTTTTGGTTTGATTAAATCGGGATAATGTATCAGGGACTGCTATGCAGAATCCGGGGTTCGAATCTCGACACATCTCGGCAAAATCAAAAAGTAGAAAAAATAATTTTTCTACACGGCACCACCTCTTGGCAGGTGGTGCCTACAATGGCAAACCTACAAGAGTAAAAATTGCTATGAACAGCTCTTCACTTCACCGTTCGGATTCGGCTTTATACTGTAAGTCCCTTCCATTCATGTACAAATATAACACGCACAATATGAGTGGATGCGAAAAGCTCGGCCTAGGCCCTGCATGGGCTGTTGTGCCATTAAAAGTAAAAGTAATGTATCAGGGCTATAGAACGCATTTTCGGATACTATTGGGTAATATTCGATTTATAGTATCTAAACCACAACATTTCCATTACATAATGTATCGACAATTTTTTATATTTGCTTTTACATACATATGTACATATGTAGCTTCGATGCTGTAATTTGGCAATCATCATATTCAATGCAAAATAAGTTATTTATTATATCTATATTAGTAAAATAAGGGGTGAACCAACCAACAGTCCGATTTCACTCAAATAAAGTTAAATTTATTAAGCATTTAAACTATAATTCACAAAAATATTATTAGCTATTAGTCAGAGACTGGAAAATACGTTCGGTGACTACTGCATAGGCTTGATCCCATCGATTTCGGAATTCTACATAACTTTTTTAAACATTCTATATAGATTCTGGAGTTAATTGTTCCTGTCGTAATGAATGCCTTGCTCCATTGACCGCAGGTGCAAATAGCATGCCAAACCATGAAGCGTTTTGGAAAATTTTTTATTTTACTTCATAGTATTTTCTGGGTGTTGCATCCCTATTCTTTGTTGTGAAACAGGCATTCCCAGGCAACTGGTTGAAGTCCGCCTAGTAAGTCTCATCATCGAGAATCACGCAATCGAATTTGGTTAGATAATTGTCATACAGCTTTCGGGCATGCGTCTTCGCTATTTTTTCCTTTGCTTCCTACCGGTCAGGTACTTTCTGCTGTTTGTAGGTTCTTGATCGTTGACTTCGCTTATATCGCATTGCAATTGATTGCGATGTACCAGCTGTAGCTGCAATATCTTGAGTCGACGTCGAGCAATTAGCCCGGTACGTTTTTACTGCTTGGTTTTTTCTGCCTGACCCTTCGGTTCTGCAGATGGAGTTTCCCGCGTTGTAGTTGTTTATGATGTTATAAATCGTCGCTAAACTCGCTGTGCTTTCCCTTGCAATGCTTAGTCCAGACTTCGTCTTATATGTGAAGTAAATGCCCAGTATTAATTTGCGGCGCTGTTCTTGTTGGCTCGACATGTTGACTTAAGTTGGCCAAGTTGAAAATGAATAATATAGAAAAAAACTGCACTATTTATAGATACTTTCACTTGAAGATAATGGGGTTCTATCTCTTGCCAATTGCGTATAATGGATACGTATAAATTTAAATATTCACACCTTATTAGTTTATTAATTTTTGATCAATGGAAAAAATAATAAATTCTATTGAATTTTTCTCTCTGAAATATCCCGATTTTCGATGGCTTTAGTTTTGAAAGGTGTTTTGGTTTTGAGCCAATGTTTCAGTTTATTCTTAGTGGCGGGAATCAATTCTTTATTTCCCAAATCTTGAAAATTTATGATGGCAATTTGAAATTCATTTAATGTCAGCATAGCCTTATATCGAATAAGTTGTTAAAAAAAAATTAATATAGTTGATAATATGTATCATTAAATTATTATACGTAATTATTTTTTTTTTTTTTTTTATTGTTACATTTAACACACAGGGTGTACCCCTATGAATGCAGAGCATTGTGTTGAATGGAAGAAAGATTGATAGGTGAGAGGAAGAAGGAGGGAGAATGAGAGAGTGAACGTGATCACACAGGACACCGATAAAGAGAGAGGCAGCCATTGTGGCAAGTGAACTTCAGTTTATCAGTATCGACTATGACCGCATGTAGCGCCAAAGGCCAAGCTTTTCGCATCCACTCATGTTGTGTGTGTTATTTGTACATGAATGGAAGGGACCTAAAGTTTATGCTGAATCCAAACGGCGAAGTGAAAAGCTTTTCATAGGCAATTTTAGTCTTGTAGGTTTGCCATTGCCTGCCAAGAGGTGGTGTCGTTAATTTTGTTGTTGTTGCATCAACAGTGAATGCTAAATTCTATTAAAATCTATCAGGGTTTTTTAAATACATACTCGTACATACTACTGTGGGCAAAAGTTAGTAAGACTTTGTTCATAATTTAAAATTTTTTTATTCATTCTTCCAAATCCATTTCGTTCCCTTCAAAGTAACCCCCCCCCCCCCCCCCGGCCCCAAAACACTTGTGCCAACGTTTTTTCCAATTCTCGAAACAGTTGTTAAAGTCAATTTCCGGAATAGCCTTCAATGCGCTTAGCGATTCATGTTTAATGTCTTCAATTGACTCAAAACGGTGTCCACGAAGCGGTTTTTTGAGTTTAGAAAATAGCCAAAAGTCACACGGTGCTAAGTCAGGCGAATAGGGTGGTTGCGGAACGATATCAGTCGAATTTTTGGCAAAATGGTCTCGTAAAACCAATGCAGTGATTTTGGAACCAATCGTGCATTCACTCTTCTTAGGCCCTCTGACTGTTAAGGTCTCTGACTGTTAATCGTCGATTCTCGAGCACCAATTCCTTGATTTTATTGACGTGTTGATCATCAGTTGATGTTGATGGCCGTCCTGGACGTGGTTCGTCGTCAACGCGTTCTCGACCATCTTTGAACAATTTGTATCAATCAAAAATACTTGCTCGCGACATACAATTATCACCGAAGGCCTTTTGCTGAACGTTTCGGCACCAGAAATTTAATTCCGCACACAAAATTTAATGGAACTTCTTTGTTGAATAATTTCACTCATTGTGAAAATCGCCGAATGCACTTTTTGTACTTCAGAAAGACAAGCGTATACTAAACACTAATGATTTCCGCGCGAAATTTAAATTAAAAAGTCTTACTGCTTTTTGCCCACAGTAGTATGTACATACATATATTGTACATACATATGGTACTTATATTGAATTTAATAAAGAAGACCAACCTAAGTTAAGTTATTTTTCGATTGCTCACCAGGGTTAATAAATTTGTTGAACGAATGTTTTGTTTATGAAATTGATGTTCAACAGATTTTTATAAACAAAAATTAGTTGAACGTTTCAACAGCGGGATGTTGTTGAAAATATTTAACAAAAATAGAAGAAAAAAAATGCGTATATTTAAAATATAAATTCAAAGGAAAATTATTTTTCCTTTACTATAAGCGAGTATGTATTAACTCATATTTGTCTAAATGTTTGGGTGTGTAATTAGTGCTCACATCAATAACGAAACTATCAAATTATATTAATAGCTATAATAACATACGAAAAAATAATATTACTTTTATTTATATTAGAGAGTTTCTCAGTTTTTTTCCATTTTATGTACATAATCCAAAAATTTTTTTTTCAACAAAAAGATACTGTATTATCTTCTAATATGTATATAAAATCAAGCCTTAATAAATGTTTGGCCAGAATGGGATCCTACATTTCTCTACGGATTTTCATGAAATTTTGCATATAAATTCTTTAGACATTTATTAAGGTTATTGTGTTTAGAGTTAAGAGTTCGTAATTATTAATAGTGTCTCCAATATAAACCGATAATCTCTCCAAAGTCGGGTTTTTAATAAAATGTATATACTTAAAGCAAAATTCCGCCAAAACTAAAAGAGATACTTTAAAATAATGAATGAAAATAATGTAGATCTCATTGTTTGCAAAAGTAAGGGGTGGCATGTACCTTAACTCAATAGTTTATTCATAAAATGAATGTTCATTTTAAAGTACTCATACAATAATCTTATTGTTCCCTTTGCATTTGTTTTATTGTAATTTATTGAAGTTTACATATTCGCAGCGAAAATTGTTACGGAAATGGTGGGCAGCGCCCTCTATCAATCGAGTAAGAAAAAATGAGGATGCATATGTAGCTGAGGCTACTGGATAGAATCTCTTAAATTTAATTTTTATTTCATAAAATTGTGTCCAATATTCAAATCTCAAAAAATGTTTTTTTTGGTTAAATTTTTATTATTTCTTTAATTATTTTTATTTTTATTAAAATTAATAGTTCATATAAATTTAGGAGACCTCCTAAATAAGAGGATTGTAGGAGCCATAAAATACACAATTTAAGAAGATCATTGGAGCACATGGAATTAAGAAGGTAACAATACTCTTATTATAAAAACTTTAGCTTCAGTTAGATTCGATTTTAGACTGCGCCGAGATTCGAATCCGGGGCCACATGCTCAGCTGTCCAGCATCCTTCCACCTACGCTTTAGCGATCGGAATTTATCGATAAAAAATAGCAAACTACAACTTTCCAATACTGGTTTCTATCCACAATTAACATCTAAGGAGCGATAAATATCGCCACTCTCTAGCCTCTAACTCTCCATACAATTAATTCCTTATTTTGTATACGCGTCAAAAGAAACACAGCTATTATAGTCTTGATAGAGCTGCTACTTTATGTTATTGATAGCAGAGAAACCTTTTGAATGCCTATTCCAGAATCCATCGGAAACGTTGCACACTTGCAAATCAGGAAATTACTTAGTAGCCAGCAGCCACATTTATAATACAAGAAAAATTACATAATAAATAAAAAATAATAAGCAAACACAAATAACCAATAAGAAAATGTCTCTTCGCTCAATAATTCCATTCTTTTAGATATTTTCATTCATTTAGTTAAATGTTTCTTTCAACTTATAATGGGAACATTGATTTGTCTTGAGGCCATTGCCATCCTGTTTCGAGATAGCTCTGCAAATGCCGCTATTTGGCAAGTCGTCCACATTTTTGTGCACCAAAAAGTGTTGGTTCCAATGCTGGACAAACGCCTTCGACTTTTTTAAGTACTTCGAAGCACTCAGGTGGGACATCTTGGGACCTTTTGGATGGGAACAAAGAAAGACTGCTTCAAAACGTTTCGCGTATACGGAACTCATTTCTTAAATATGCTCTTGAGACGAAAGCGTATAATGGACTGTTTCTACAATTACATTGCGAAATTTACAATGAAAATGAAATCAAGTTTTTTGAAAATCAAGGCCTACTTGATATTCAAATTATCTCATGTGAAAAAGCCGATTGCTTTCTTCTTGAAAGAACTGTAGTTTTTAGAATCAGAATTTCAAAGTAAATTATGTGCAAATTCTATGCAGTGCACAAAAGTGTTTTTTAAGAAAGACAACATTACATTAAATGGTAAAATATTAATATAAATATGTTAGCTACAAGGTTAGTTGCCATTAGTTATAAGAGGCTAAAGGTTTTCAAATAATATATCAACGGTCGTAACTCAATTAAAAAAAGAAACAAAGAATGGAATATGTACCTTAAATATAATGTTCTGTTTTTTTTAAATACATGCATCACAAAATATTTTGTTAATTTAATATATTATATTATTTTTTTTTACAAAAGATCTTTTTTTTGACTCTTTTAAAATTTGTGAAAAGTGTTAGTTATTTATAATGTATAGCCCCCGATAGGCACGAGTATGTATGGTATGTATGTATGTATGTACTACGTACATACTATTTAAATATGGTAGCATTCCCTGATGTCTTCAGAAATTGTTTAGATTAGACTTAGCGTAAAAACTCTTTAGTATTTTTCAGTTTTATAACTTTATAGAGTCAGAACTGACATTTCTTTAGAAACCTGACAAACAGCTTGGATTTCAAGCTGTTGAATTTACATTACTTGTAAAAATTATCTTCGTTGTAGAAATAAATAGTAAATATCGATGGTTCCCCATCGAGCGATTCATTGTAGAACTCGTTAACGATTTTTCACATACTAAGTTAAATATTCTCAAAATGGTTCACTTTTGTATTGAAGACCTTTATTGATTTGCATCCAAAATATAGGAGGCGGAGTCAAGAAAAACATTCGACCAATAGTCATGCACAATGTTGAGACATGGATGATGGCATCCATTATTATACCCTACACACACTCTGTTACTCAGAATATATTAGTTTTTGATCGAGTACCGGTTGTTCGTAAGGCCAACAATTAGGCGTAATAGGTTTAAACATACATAAGCTTATGTATGTATACAAATACGAAAATATATATATTAATGATCAGCTTCTGTCCGTCCGTGTACGATAACACGATAACTCAAGTAAAACTTAAGCAATCCTCAACAAAACTTGGTATAGATATACCTAACGGAAAGAGGGGTAGAAGTATTGTCATAATTTGAATTGGCTGCCATTTGGTTAGAAATGCAAAATAAATTTGGCTCCGTTTTCACGGAAAGTTTATTTCAAGTTGAAAATTTATCCTGAATTGATTTGTGGTCGCAAAACAAATGGTTTCTGCTTCAATGTTGGTAAACGCGAGATTCCAAAAACGGGCCGGAAATCTGTGCTTCAAAAAATACATCGTTGTCCGAGCTGTGAGTCGTTATTGTCAACTAATTCTCTATCTGTCTACAACATTAATGTATCTATATTAATCTTATATTATATTATATATTATTTCAACTACTTGTAATTTAAGCGTTCGAAATGATAGTTGTAACCCTGCAACCAACAGCAGAAATATATCTAGTCCAGCAGACTAGTACAAAGACTAGTACAATTTAATCCTAGATATGATCCCAGATTGATATAATAAGTGTCGTTCTTGTTAACACCAAACAAATCCGGTTACACTTCGTGAGCAGAAATATGTAGTTTCTATTTAGCCGAATGTATGGAAAACTGGATTTATACGTTGAATATTTTGTATTCTTTTTGAAAAAAAGAAAGAAATAAAAACATCGCAAAAAAAAAATTTAACATACGAAAGCAGCAACAGCAATATTTGTTTTTGTAATTAGCTTTGCTCGCTACTTTGGCACTGCATATTGCTTTTAAAACGATCGTACGCATAATGCTCATGTAGATCACCTTATAAGACCTTTGCCTATAATCCACAGTAACTTGGTTGAGTAAACTTGTTGAAATTTAATATGTTATTTATTTGTTAAGTAAAAAAACAATTTAAATAAATAAAAAAAAAAATAAATTTGTTGTTCTATGATATGTAACTAGTTTTTACACTAGTATCTAAAGACAGTTCAGGGCCAGTACACGTACTGGTCCTGTCCAATGTCCAATGACAAGGCTGTATAAAATTAACTAGTCAGTTCTCATATGTTCGTACTATACATGCAACCAGTGTTGGTGCCCCGCGGTAGTACAATACCAGGCCGGTGGGTTACAGGGAACTGTCACATAAATACATACAAAACATACAAATACACAGAAATCAACAGTAATGCAAAACACACAAACACTTTGCAATGCAATAGCAACAGTCCCGATGGTGACGATAAGATGTAATAATGTGCACAAGAAGGAGTTCGAATATTCTTAATCCTATGCTTATTCTTATTCGTAATCCGCAATTTCCGTTTCCGATACAATCAACAGTAACAACAAAAATAACAGCAACGGCAAGGAGCAGCAATAACAACAACTCAAATTAAACGGTAATGACAGCAGCCATTGCAATGGTGAGTGCAGAAAATACCACTACAAGAACAAATATGCATTACTTATTTGTGGTTGTAATGCATACACACTCAAGCACACACCCACAAACATATTTACATAGAAATTTGCATAAGTGTATGCAGTTATACCATAACAGCAATAGAAATATCAATAAATACATGTACTGCGTACAATGCAAGAGAATGGAGGGTAAGGATACGTGCGTGGTTGTAGTTGTGTTGGCGGATGTGTATGTGCTTCTGTGTGAGTATGCTTGTTTGGATGGCTGCTGTGTGACTTCCATTTTGTGTTCGATATTTATAAAAATAACATACACACAAAGGAAAAACTTATGCACTCGTGCATATTTGCAAATTTTTAAAAGTCTCAAAATAGTTCATGCTGTCGAAGGACATTTGCATTTTATCTGATAATTACCGCAAATCCAAGAAGAAAGGTCGGATCTACATCCAAAGACATGGCAATCAATACTCAGAAGAATTAAGATTCTTAGTACATATAATAAACTATTTTACTTTCGCTTGCAGAAAAATGTGCCCAAAAATTTATTTTAAGTATATTTAAATTCGACGGCGTCTTGGATAAAATGTCACTGTCGACAATTATACTTTTCAAGCATCCAGCATAAACACCAACAATAATGTCAGCCTTGAGATCAAGCGGAGACTAACTCTTGCCAACAGGTGTTACTACGGGCTCAGTAGGCAATTGAGAAGTAGAGCCCTCTCTTGATCGGCGAAAATAACGCTCTATAAGTCCTTCATCCTTCCTGTCCTAATGTATGGCTCAGAGACGTGGACATTGACCATCAATGATGAGAGGCTGTTAGGAGCGTTCGAGAGGAAGATACTCCGTAAGATCTACGGTCCAGTATGCGTGGACGACGTGTATCGAATAAGATGGAACGATGAGCTGTATGAGCTGTACGCCGACACTGACATAGTCAAGCGTATAAAACTCCAGCGGCTTCGCTGGCTGGGTCATGTTGAGCGAATGGAAGAAAGCGCTACGGCTTGAAGTTTTATTCGAACCACGGTGGAGGAACACGCAGAAGGGGAAAGACCGGGTGCAGGGCAACCCGACGGCACTTGGCCTTATCAACTGGCGCCAGCGCGCGCATAGCAACGAAGCTTTAGAGAGGCGGCCAAGCCCTATCATCGGTTGTAGTGCCAGTTAAGTAAGTAAGTAATATTTAAATTCGGTAAAGGATTAAACTACGGTAAAAGTGCGATGCAGTTCACCGGTAGACTTCCGAAACAGTAGCTTAATTATTTTAAAGCAACGTTCATTGGAAAACTAAGAGATATCAGTGACATAGCTCTTCGGGATATAACAAGTTCATCAAGGTGAGTTAAAAAAAAAATTACAAATAAACCAGTAGGCCTCTGGGGTTATTGTGTGATCAAAGAGCATTCTTATCCAGACCTAACCTATGATTATTTTGAATGCAGGAAATGCAGAAGTGGACATAGTTTCAACATATATAAAATAGAGGGATCAAAGTGGGACAATTTACTTAATGCAATCCTCATCTCCTAGTGGAGTTGATTAATCTGAATCTGACTCGGTTTTGTTCTTATCGGCATACATACATTTATCACTCCAGTTGTATTTAGCAGAGTTACATAAGTTCTATTTCAACTGTTCTACGCCAGGATTATGCTAGTTTTGTGGCACCAGAACTGACTTAAAGAAGGCCACGTCCTTTTCATTTTATCCTTGAATTCGCAAGTACATTTGCAACTTTTTATCCAACCAGGAAAGACTAGTGCTGGTATCTACAAATACTCGAAAGACCTGCAGATAATGCAGCTGCTTCCTGATATCTACAGTGTTTTTTGAGCGGAGACCTATGCAATTGAGAAACTAGCTAGGCTAATACAAAACAATAAAAATCGGGCTTCGAATATCACTATTTATGTTCACAGTCAGGCAGCATTAAAAACGATGGATTAAAATGTCGGACTTCGCTTGTGGTCATTGAGCATCACAAGATCTCTGTCTGCTATGTGCTGAATTTAGCTATATTGATATATCGAACAAGATAATGAATGAGATGATCGAAAGAGGCTCGGAAATTAACATAAGCGAAGCGAATACCTCAATACAATCTCCGATATGCGAACTATTTAGGAATATACACGAATACATCACTGTTGAGGAGGCAAATGATTTCTGAACTAACCGGGAGATTGAAAAAGTAAATTGAAAGTTCTTTTAGGGCTCAAAAAATATGCAGTATGGATGCTTACTGGGATCTATCGCACCAATGCTCCAACATTGGCTTATTCCGTTGAGCGGGCTGTGCAGAAGTTGTCATGATGAAGAGGAAGTAGAGTCGATCTTCCACTTCTTCTGTCGGCTCAAGATTCTTCACAAGCCTAACAAACATCAGGCAAGTGGAACTATCGATTTTATTGCTTTCACCTGGAAAACAAAATGGTTTAATAGAGATAACACATTGGCATTAAGTGGAATAAAATCACGCATAAAAAGTATGATATGATAATTTTGAAGACAATAACAATGGGCTTAGTTGTCTCAGAGTGAAAGTGTGGATTTTTATTTATCCGTACGTGCCTTCGTAACCTAACATAACCTAGTTGCAGCACTTAAAACTACTTAAAATTTCAAATAAGAAATTTATTATCTAATGGAAATGTCCACGATATTGCCATAAAAATACTACAATACAAACACAAATGAAAATAGCAATATTGTTTAAAAACAAAGAACAACCTCACCTCATGGTCGGCGCTAGTCAAATGATTAACCTTTCGTTTGAATATATAACACAAACATTTCAAATTCTTATTTACATACTTAGCTATTTACTTTAACCCACTGGAATACTACTTACATACTTTGTTACTACAAAAAGCCACGCCATTTTCTATACAAATGCGATGAAATAAATGAAATGTCAACATTACGAAAATAATTGGGCCTCTTTAAGCCAAAAAGTCGAACTAGTTAACCAAAAAAAATTTTAATTAAAAAGCCACATGCCGAGCAAAGTAACAATTTCATGCTATTCAATTGACTTGTTATTTTTTCAATTCTCGTATATCATTTTGCTTTTTGTTTATGTATAAGTAAATGTATTTATTTTGAAATAAGGAAAGTCCTGTCACAATTTGAGGCACTTTGTTGGTTCAATACAAAAAAAAGAAGATTATTTACATTAGCGTGAAACTAATGGGCAAGCTGTTCTTGTTATCGTTTGACGTATGTATGTACATATGTATATTAAACCGGACTGATTTTTGAAGATGAATTGGTCATTAATTTCTTGGAAGATCTTGAAGGTATAAACTTTTTTTTTAATAGATGGCTCTTTAAATTAAAAGTCATTTAAAAGAAAACAAATTTTAATTATTGCACAATTTTTTTATGCCAAAGTCCTCTAAAAATTTGTATGAACATTTTAAAAGCAATCAATCAATCCTTCCTAATGTACATAATGGCAAGCTAATGTAAAACGTGTCTCAATAGTCTCAATGTCCAAACTTTTGACAGCTTATTACTCTGATGTCTCAGGTGGTAGCACTGTCATTCTTCGACGTTTGTGTTCTGTCATAATCACCATTTTACCATGGAGCGCTACAACATGCAAAAACGCATCGAAATTTTTAAAATTTATTTTAAAGATTCGTGTTATGTTGGATAAACTTGACGCGAGCTACGAAATACTTACGGCTGAAATTATTGCCCGACCGAGCGATCATGTGCACGAATTATCGCGAAATTGGAGAAAAGCGGCTTGGTTGCTGATCGAGTAGTCCCTGTGCGAGGCCGAAATCGCTGCTGTTGTTAAAAGTGTGACTGAAGATCGAAAACTTGTGATTCCTCGTCAAGCACAAGGAGTTGGTTTTCTGTCTGTGACCTCAACTTGGTAAATTTTGCGAAAAGACTTGTGCATGCAACCCTACAAGATTCAATTGATACAGGAACTGAAGCCCCAACGCCACAAAGCTCGTTGATTGTGCTCAGGAGATCACCATTGTATCCAGATAAACTTACTGTTTAGTGTGCATTTTATTCAGGCGGCGTCATTGGACCATACATTTTCCAAAACGCAAATTACCAGATGGTGACTTTCAGTGTCGAGTGGTATCGCGCAATGTTATCTGACTATTTGTGGCCTCAATTGGATTACATGTGGTTCTCACAAGACGGTGCAACGTGTCACAGAGTGGATGTTAAATTGGAGTTGTTGCCAAGAAACTGGAGAAAAACACCATTCAAACCATTTGTGAGACCCGGCCCGATTTATTCAACAGAGTCATACAAAATTGGACCTCTTGGTTGGAGTCGTGTAAACGAAGCTTCGGAGGCCACTTGAATGTAATCATTTTTAAAACATCTTTAATCCGCAATAAAGGTTTCGTCAAAACCGTCATCACACAAACTCTTTCTATTCATTTTTAAAGTTCAAACACGCTTAATGAAAAACCGTTTATGTAAGTGTGTTTAAGTCGCACTAACACAAACGTTGAAAGTGTCATCGCTATTTAATGGAAATTGTGTGTTGCCATTAACTCTGCTGCTTCTGCTGCGTCAATAGATGAGTGAGTGGATAAATGGAGAAATGATTTGGTGGTTGAATGACTGACTAGATGGATGCTCAAAAGTTTAAGGCTTGTCACAAGTTTCCAGAGGGATTTGAAATGAGGCGGTCATACAAACAGGTGCAAACGAAAATGCTTCATTCACGAAATGCTTCATTCACAACGCTATTAGCGTTAATCAGCGATGACGTTATGATCTGGGCGTTAGTTCGGAACTTGTTTCCTGCTTGATACAGAAAATATTTTCAAGCTATTCTTGTGTTTGAAAGATGTTAATTACAATTTCATGCAAATTTTTATTACATAACTTGTGGTGGTAATTAAAATGTTAATCTTATTTTCATTTTAAGGTGATTAAATGATATTTTTAATAATGTATATTAACATTATGGCAAAAAAAATCACAATCTTTCAATTTCATATTATCTAATTAAGTACTCGGTGATTGGCTTGCAAATGAAAACGCATTAAAAAATTATACATATATTTCACAATGACATCGGAGTAATTTTATTGTTTTCATCGTCTTGAATCTTACGTACTTACAAAATTCGTTTTCCATTTCTGTCGAAATGTTTAATACTTTCACATCAAACAGTAACCATAATCATGATTAAAACTAAAAACAAAACTTATTTTCAAATCTGCTGCAAAGTAATTTAAAAAAAAAATATTGTCTTTCAATAAAACGCTATTGTTATCACAACTCATACCTAAACAAATGAAAATATATGTATGCAAATAACAATATGTAAATGTAAATTAAAAATTGTGTTTATTTTATTCAAGAAACAATCATTTATGTTGATGTGTGTGTGTGTGTGTGTGAGAGAGAGAGTTTTATTTAACACATACGTGGCAAGAACAAAAATAGAAGAAGACAGCTAAAATAAAAAAACTATGTCGTAAAAAAAATCCTAAGGCTTTAAGTTTTTGCTTGAAAACTTTTACTTTAATAAAATACTTCATTTATAATTTGAACAACAAAACAAAATATAATTTTAAAAAAGTAAATCATATAAAATTTAGTGACAAATTAAAAATATTATTTAAATTCATTTATTTTAAACGCATCTACATGACATATTAAAAAGAACATAATCACTGTGTGATGTTACGTGTCCTGACAACAACTTGGCAACAATAACAACAAGTTGATAGAGACATATTGCTTGTCACCTGATGACACATCACTATGAGTAGAATATAGCAGCTATATAAATATATACGAGCATGTACCTATGTATGTATGTGTATGTATGTGTGTGCGTATATTTTGAAGGCTTTTGCTTACGTTTGTACTTTTATCCTTTTCATAGTTAAAAGGATACACAAATTCATGCATATACCGAAAATGACTGACTGCCTTTGTGCTTTGGGTAATTTAGATGTATATTTCCCTGCCCGTCTGCCCTACACGATTTTCTGCCTAACTGGCATATATATGTAGTATGTTTCTGTGTGATACTTATTATTCCTAATGGGATTAATAGGTGAAATATTTAACAGTGACAAATTGAGCGAAATGAATACAGCGGCATGAATGAATACAGGAGAAATAATAACAAAAACAACAAACAACCGACCTAAAGCTTAAGCTTAAATAAACTTATGTAAGTATATCACAGATATTTCATCAGCGACAACAACAAAGTTGAATGACACACCTAAAGCTGTAAAATAGTTTTGCTATAGATTTTTTTTCGCTTTTATTTACGGGAAGAATTCTTTATTCTATCCGTGATATGGAATGGAATGTGAAGAAGAAAGAGAATAGCAGAAGATTTTAAGTTGTTGGCTTGTGAATACCTTTCGCTAGATACACGAATGAGGAAAAGAGCTTAAAATGTCAGTTTTAATATGAACATATTTGATATCGCAAAAGAAAACTAAATGAAATTAATCAAGCATTATTCATGGAGAAGTACATTTAATGAATAAACGAGTACTTTAATTCCAAATATTTTGTTTGAGTTTTTTTTTTGCCAGTAAGCAATCATCTTTTTTTTCATTTCTCAATCTCTCAGATTTATTAAGTGATTTCATGTAATTATTAAGAAATTACAATATTTTTCATTGAACAAACAAAATATTTATTCCATTCCTAATCATTATGATTTTAAACATTGCCTGTAATTGTTTATCGCAAATTAATTTTTATTCATTAATTTCCAATAGTATGTGCACATCTGTCTACATATGATAATTCATATACAACACTTAATACATTTCCTCACAGCAATTATTTTGATTTTAATCAATACATTGATCAGTATCAATATATCGTTTATCTATTAATTTTTGGATTTTAATTCTACTTTGTTAGATTAAATCTACTGGTCTTGTTTTTTTCAGTCTTCGCGGTTGTTCGATTTCTCTATTTGGTAATTGCGATACTTCACTGTTGATCTTTACCTGGTTTGTTACTGTTGCGTGGTGTTTTTTACTGTAGTTTGAAATTTCAGCGGTGATTGTAAGCATCTGCGTTTGCTAAGCATCTCAGTATTGTTGATTGTTGACGTTGTATTTTTAAAATATTGCTTTTCTTTGCTTTTCCCCATAGTTGCCATAGTTAAGCTAGACTTTCTGTTCAGTAGCCAGTATAACTCCCGAAATTTCATTTTCATTTGCTCGGGTTTTTTTTTTTTTTTCTTCCAAGTAAGCTTACTATCTATGTATACTCCCAAATATTTGGCGACGGTGTCAAGCCTAACATTTGTTCCATTAATGTTAATGGGTTGAGGATTAATAATTTTTCTCGTTGTATATATAACTTGCACAGATTTTTGTTCATTTACTTTTATGTGCCATTTGCTGAACCAGTTTGTGATTTCATCAATATTTTCTTTTAGTGTTGCTGTTGCAGTTGTAATATTTTGGTGTGATGCCAAGAGGACTGTGTCATCTGCAAATGTAGCTATAAGTGAATTTCTGCTGGTAGGCTGTGGTATATCTGCTGTATAGAGGGTATATAAAATTGGTCCTAGTACACTTCCTTGCGGGATGCCAGCGGTAATTTTTCGTAGTGTGGATATTTCATTTTTGTGTCTCACATAGAATTGACGGTCAGAGAGATTGCTTTTTATCAATTGGTGCAAGCATTCTGGTAATATTCTTTTGAGTTTGTAGAGAAGTCCTTTAATCCAAACTTTATCGAACGCTTTTGCTACATCGAGATAGATCCCAGTGCAAAATTATTTTCTCTCTAAATCCGTGAGAATTTTATGCGTTACTCTGTGCACCTGCTGGATTGTGGAGTGTTTGCAGCGAAAGCCAAACTGGTGATCTGGTATTGCGTGAGTTCTTTCTAAAATTGGTTGTAGTCTATCATATATGAGTTTTTCCATTATTTTTGATAGTGTTGGTAAAATGCTGATTGGCCTATATGATAACGCTTGTGTGGTATCTTTACCTGGTTTCTGTATTGGAATTATCTCGGCCACTTTCCATAGTTTGGGGTAGTATTTTAGTCTAAGTATTGCATTCATTGTGTTTCGAAGGTATTGTAGCGCTTTTATCGGAAGTTCTTTGAGCATTTTGCCTGATATATTATCGTAACCTGGTGTTTCTTGTGGCTTATTCTTTTTTTAATGCAAGTTTAAATTTCATCTACTGTTATATTGAGTGTTGTATTCAATTGTTTGATGCGTTTCTTCAATTTCATTTAGTTGGCTTGTTATTGAGTCGTTTGAGAATATTTTTTCGTAGTAGTTAGCAATTGTTGCTGCTTTTTCCTCATTAGATGTAGCCCAAGTGCCATTTCCTTTTTTTAAAGGCAGCTAGTGAAAAATTTTGTGGGTAAGATTTTTTACAACTTCCCACAATGAATAATTTGTTTCTTCGGTGTTGGTGTTAGATTACTAAGATATTTTTTTATTTTCGTTTTCTATTAATGATTTTTTCAGGTATTTAACAGCTTTGTTGTATTTTGTTTTATCACTTGGTAGCCTTGTAATTTGCCATATTTTTCGTAATTTCCTTTTGCTTTTAATTAGATTTTGAATGGATTGCGGTAAGTTTAATTTATCCGTTGCTAATGTTGGGGCCGGTGTTGATGTTATAGCAGCCTTAGTTAAGGTTTCGTTTAAGAATAGCAAGGCACTTTCGATTTCATCTTCATTTTTCAATGGAATATTCAATTCAAGGTTTGCTACTATATACTCTTTGTACGTATCCCAGCATGTATTTCGATTATGTAGATTGTTTTCATTTACAGTTTTGCTGACCATGGTGTTATATTCAACAAGTAATAGAGAGTGGTCAGATGAAAGTTCAAACAACGATTTTATTTTTAGTGCATATTTTTTTAAATTTTTGATAATGCAAAAATCAATTAAATCCGGTATTTTATTTGAATCGCTAGGCCAATAGGGTGGTTCACCTGTTTGATTCTCAATTGTGAGGTTGGGAATAGTTATCTTTTAAATTCATCATAAATCTTCAATTCCAGGTCGTGTTGTTGGATTATAAAATTGAATTCTTTTCATATAAAGGATTTGAAATTGTGATATTTCTTGAAATCTCAAGAATTTTTGATTGGTTGAGGGATCATAATTGTTTGCAATGCGGGTTTTTTTTTGCAATTTGTGTTTTCTTAATACTCAATTTATGAATGAGAGATTACAGTAACTCTTATACGAATAATTCGAATTGGTAAAATTCTTAAATCCCCAGTCATTTTGATTTGATTGGGAGACTTTATTTGGTTGGATTACGTTTTTTTTATTCAATTCATAATTCAAATGATTTCATTTCAATTTTTAATATTTTTAAAAATTATTTTCCAATCATTTATATTTGATTGACACGTCAAAACAACACATTCTATTGATGGAGAATCATTAGGAGGTGAAACGAAGTCAAAATTTTACGCGGTCTACGGTTAATTAATAAAAAATAGTCAAATACTGAGCATGAAGTTGTCCTACACACAGTGATTAGGCCATAGTCAAAATTTAAAAATATTATTTAAAATATTAATTCCAATTTCAACAAGTAACCAGAACCTACAATCGATGGAAGATTGATAGTAGGTAAAACGAAGTCGAAGTTTCCATCGTTACGAGGTCTACGGTTAATGAATAAAAAACAGTCAAATACTGAGCATGATATTGTCATACACACATTTATTAGCCCCATAGGCAAAATTTAAAAAAAATATTTAAAATATTAGTACTGACTTCCACAAGAAACCAGAACCAAAATCGATGGAGGATTGATTGGAAGTGAAATGAAGTCAGTTTCAAACGTTACAAGGTCGACAATTAAAAACGTCCAGCCATTTGTCAGTCAGACAAGAAAAGTATGAATAACAAAAATTTTAAATTAAATATTTATGAAAATTCAAATAATAACAAAGTATTTATTTTTACTTTTACTTCAATGTAAAAGAAACTTCAAAAATAATAAGTTAAACCCAAAGAAAATATATAAAGAACAAAAATTACACAAAACAAGAACTTTTAGTGTTAATAGGAGCAAAACGAGCAAAAATCACCAATAATATGCAAACAGCTGTTAGCAAATGTCTGACATAATATTTTCAAGTCAGTTCAATGTCTAATAAACTTAATAAATAAGTATAAAAAACAAAACAGTGGATGCGAAAAGTTCGGCCTAGGCCCTCCATGGGCTGTTGTGCCATTAAAAGTAAAAAGTAAATATCCGTCGGATTTACGTACACATTCCTACCACCCAGCAAAATGAAAAAGTAAACAATATAAACATTTTATTAAATTTTCTCAGAATATCTATCTATCTATCTACCATATATATGTATCTACAATGCGCATAAATTTAATGTAATAATAAATCAATCACAGGCTCACAAATTACAAATCACAAACAACATCCACATATTTTATGGCCTACGTACAAAAATAGAAAATGCATAGAATAAAGTTTTGCCGACACAATATTTCAATATTTTTACTAAATATATAATAATATAATTTGTCATCATCACCAACTTGCAACGAGTTCAAATTCAAAATCAGTCGTTCAAAAATATTATCGAATGTGTTTAGGTGCACTTACCTCGGCTAACACGATATGTATTGCTATTTTTAAACATGTATGCGTGTGTGAAGACATACAATTACACAAATGCACTTTCATGCATCATATCCGTTGCGGTATTGCATTTTAAATGCTCTTACATGTTCAATTTAACGCTCCTCGCTTTTGACATGTCATAAATAAATTTGAATTTCAATTCGTTCCTAAATTTTTATATATGAACATATTTTGCATTTTAATCCATCCTCGTTTTTAAATGAAACTGCACTCTCACAACATTGAGCCACATACATTTGAAATTTAAATCAATTTTCTTTATGAAATTAAGGGAAGTTTAAAGTTATACTCGTATTGCAAATTATGTAAATTATTTTAAAAACTATAAGATGCGGAAAAGAAAAATAAAGCTAGACTTTAAAATCTCTCAATCACATAAAAAGCTTTGCAGCAAGAGAGTGTGTCTCAATCACCTGGCACTCTTCTTTTGATGGGTTTCAATAAAACATATCAAAACTAAATCAATATTTCTTCGGAGGTGATGTACTTAATCTATTTGGTTGTGGAGAGAGTATAAATATAATTATTATAATTACTCTCATTAGTCAATAATTTTGTTCTGATTATTACCCTTCGATCTTTCGCTTTTGATAAGTAAATCTTTTGTGCGTTCAGGTCAGATCCTTGCATTGTAATCGGCAAAGTGGGTATGTTATTCCCCTCCTCACTCACCCTCATTGTAACCACTAGTACCACTTCCTACATATGTGAGCTACACAACACTCCTCCTTATTTAATATAAGATAGGCATCATATTCCTAACTGCAAAAACGAAATTAGTAGCCACACATTCATATTCAATGAGATAGCACAAAGAGAATATTATTAAGTAAATTATTAAATTGTGAAAATAACCAAGCAAACATCATTCATTATTACAAATTTTCCGTATTTATGTACGAGTACTATGTAGTACTTATGTACACGCACGTATACACTTAGTATGTTGAAAGTATCTACAATGTAATTTGTGTGTGTGTGTGTATGTGTGTGTGTATGTGTGCCTTCCTATAATAATAATAAACAACGGGTAAAAATATTCCATTATGTTTGCTTTTGTTGTTGTCGTTGTTGCTTCTATTGCATTTCTAGTGAAAGTCATTCATACTTCTGTTTTGTCCCATTTTCCAGTAAAAGAAAAATATAGTAGGTGCAGAAAACAAACAACGTCCTAGTACTTGTGCGTACTTACATGCTAACTTTTGCAGTAGAGCACACAGTGTGCCCTGCTACTGTTATAAATGAATTTAAAAGTAAGTAAATATATTTTGGTCTCTGTTATGGGATGCCGGAAGCAAACATATTCATTCATTCATTCGCCCACTCCTACGTTTGTATGTCCAATAGCTCATGTTGTTTATGTTCCCAACTGCCCATCTGCCGCACCACCTCATGGGCTTAGGAGAGACATTTATTATTCCATCTACGGTGTGTATATGGTGTGTATTTATTCAGTTATAACATGCAAAATTGAGAGATGATAGAAAGCTTTTTAAATTTAAATTTAGAGTAAACTCCGCAACGAATTTTTGAGTGCTTCAGTCCAAGTGAAAATGTATATAGAAAAATGAGTTAGAAAGCCTTGTAAACCAAACGCAAACCTCAAAATTTTAAAACCCTCTTCGCAAACAAACTGTCAAACCACACCACGTAAAACTTCGAGGCAAATTGTATGCGTAAACTGGCTTAATTGTTTGATATTTACTTTCTTTGTCTTTGCAAAAGTGTAGTAAATACACGACTGTATATTTTGTTAGTGTAAAGCAAAAATATTCTTCACCATTTTGCAAATGCATGGATGCAAGACTATTTGCTCAAGATTCTGAACAGCCCTATTGTTTACACTGTGGCAAATTGATACATAATCAAAATAAAAGTTACACAACGTATAGTAGCTAAAACATGAAAGTATGTAGTTACAGTATTGCCAGATGTGATTTAGTACAAGTTGCGCAATCAATTGTGAATCCCTCCAAGTTATACAATACTTTACTTACTTTACTTTCAATGGCACAACAGCCCATGGAGGGCCTGGGCCGAGCTTTTCTCATCCACTCATGTTGTGCGTGTTATATTTGTACATGAATGGAAGTGACCTACAGTTTAAAGCCGAATCCGAACGGCGAAGTGAAAAGCTTTTCATAGCAATTTTTACACTTGTAGGTTTGCCATTGCCTGCCAAGACGTGGTGCCGTGTAGAAAAATTTTTTTTTTTACTTTTTTTTTTTTTTGTCTGTGCCGTGTAGAAAAATTATTTTTTTCTCCTTTTTTTTTTTTTTTGCCTGTGAACCCCGGACACCTTGCGTAGCAGTCCAACGCATTACCACTGCGCCACAGCGACCACTTTTATTTATTAAAAATATTTAAAAAAAAAATACCGTTTGCAACCTTGAACAAAGACGATATTTTATGAAATTATTTGTGAATGTGGACTATGGAACAGCAAGTAAATACGAAAAAATCTATTGCCTAAGTTCTAATAATAATTATTTTATTTGCATTTTCAGACAAACGGGGAACACCAAGCAAAAAGAAAAAACCGCCGATAACTAAAATTCACTGTTGGCGTGATAAACAGACGCAACAATTGCTAGAAGAATTTTTAAATGAAATTGGTAGAACTAATTCATATTAAGTTAAAAATACTTCAGATCGGTTTAATTTGTTGTTACAATCTATTAATAGTAAACATTTATTTAAACATATATAACGCAGTCAAATGTATTAATAGCTACCATCCCTTTGTTCCAAACGTTTCTGGCATTAATAACTCATTACTAGCTTTCTCTTCCAGGTATCTTATTAATTTAACTTTTGCGCTTACTTTCGGCATATCGGAAAAAATATCAATTCTATCAATTGCAACGTCAGGCTTTGTGCTGACACAAGGTGCATGCTTAAAAATCCAACCCTGATCACTAAAACAGAAATGAAAACATAATTAAACTGTCAAAAAGACATGGTACCTTCATGGCACGTATAATTCAGAGGTTTACACACTTTACGAATTTTCACGTTTTAATGAATATCCTTATTACTTTAGTACACTAGTTAGGCAGTCTCTGTAAAAGAGTATTAAAACTATGCAAAACTCTCTTCAATATCCCATTGTACATATGTATAATTCTTAAGGTACGAACACAATGGATGCGGCAACCACATTGCCCCATCTGTCAACACTAAAATACTCGTGCCATGCATTCTTGTGAAGACGAAAATAATAGCTGCGATTCTGCATTATTACGCCGGTTTCTTCAACTTCAATCTAATTCTATTGTATTTTGGCATTGCCCCATCTGTCAACACTAAAATACTCGTGCCATGCATTCTTGTGAAGACGAAAATAATAGCTGCGATTCTGCATTATTACGCCGGTTTCTTCAACTTCAATCTAATTCTATTGTATTTTGGCATGCAGTAGGCAGAATGAAGAAAAAATACCAATTATCAACCGTGAAATTATACAATTTTCTTTTTTATGTTATTTTCTTGGAAAATAAATTAACTAATGAATTGTTCTATGAAATATTATTTTTTCTTATCGATAAAATAAATAATCTGTGGAAATTGAGAAAATTAGAGTTGAAGTAATTTTGTCGTTCATTGTGTTCCATTCGCACACAACTTGACTAACTTTTCTGCGGGCGACATCTGTTGCATTCAAAAAATACAGATAAATACTAGAATATATTGTATAACGTGGTGGCTGTGGCGTAGTGGTAATGCGTTGATCTGCTACTCAAGGTGTCCGGGGTTCGAATACGGCACAGGCAAAATCAAAAAGTAGAACAAATAATTTTTCTACACGGCACTACCTCTTGGCAGGCAATGGCAAACCTACAAGAGTAAAAATTGCTACGAAAAGCTTTTCACTTCGCCGTTCGGATTCTGCATTAAACTGTAGGTCCCTTCCATTCATGTACAAATATAACACGCACAACATGAGTGAATGCGAAAAGCTCGGCCTAGGCCCTCCATGGGCTGTTGTGCCATTAAAAGTAAAGTAAGTAAAGTATTGTATAACTTGGAGGGATTCACAATTGATTGCGCAACTTGTACTAAATCACATCTGGCAATACTGTAACTACATACTTTCATGTTTTAGCTACTATACGTTGTGTAACTTTTATTTTGATTATGTATCAATTTGCCACAGTGTAAACAATAGGGCTGTTCAGAATCTTGAGCAAATAGTCTTGCATCCATGCATTTGCAAAATGGTGAAGAATATTTTTGCTTTACACTAACAAAATATACAGTCGTGTATTTACTACACTTTTGCAAAGACGGAACCCCAAAAACCCGTAGGATTGTGCGCAACACTGAATTGCAAAATGTCAACTGTTGACGAAAAATAAAAGTCAAAATTGGAAAATAAAAAATTGAAAAAATTATTAAAAAGAGAAAAACCAAACAAAAAATGGACGGAGGAGGAGGTAAAGAAAATACTGAATTATCTTCAGGAAGCTGTGGAAGTAGAGGTAAGTGAAATAATCACATTTGACCACTAATTAGCAAAAGATATGCGTGCTGCTGCTCCGGTCGGCTTAATTGGGAGTGCTCTTCCAAAGCAGTTAGTGGTCGCTGTTAGAGATCTTATTCCATTTGTTGTTTATTTGTATTTATTTATTTTTTATTGTTTATTTTTATAAATTTAGTAGGCACCAACTGCATCCACTGCGTCATCAACACTTTCCATTTCTACAAGAAAAGTGTTATTGACTGAAATTATGCATACAATATTTCATACCTTCATTAAACATAATAAATAACCATTTTTTCATGTGTGCTTATGCACTTATACTCTACCTCGCCCCTCACACTGCCTGCTACCATCATCGACCGACCTTCAATGTATAGCGCAATAAAAATGACAATGTTTCATATACAAAATTCAATAGTTTCGCTGAAGTACATAAATGTATGAGTAAGTCTGAAATAGTGTGTGAGTGTGGAAGCAAAAGAACATGGATGAGTATTAAATGAAAAAGTGTTCTAGAATACTTCTATGTATTGAATGTTGAAACTGTAACCAACAACAAGAAAATAAATAACTCAAAGGACCCATGCCCAAAAAAAGCATTTTCCAATTCGAATTAAAAGCGTTGCAATCTTTTATACCTGAAAATATTTTTTATTCAAATGTTATATACATATACATACATATGCAGAATGAATGCGGGAGTGTGCGTGTTTATTTTGGCTTACAATCACGTTGCTAGCGATGATGTCGATGATGCTGTCGTACAGAACATAGCATATATGGTAGGCAGTATGTCACAATTTGTAACACGCCAAACAAATGCAAAATTTATGATGAAAAATTTTTTTTTTCTTCGTCGAAAGCACACGAAAAACGGAAACTACCTACTCTCTCTTTACCTTAGCAAAAAGTAAAATATGATCAGACCCAAAAAAAAAAAAAACCGAAAGTATGGAAAAGAAAAAGTGTAACAATATGTTAGAAATTGTTTGTATAAGACGAAGGGCAAATATGCCAACCAACACAAGTAAAGTAGGTAAGGTAAGATAAGGTTATGAAAGAGACAGTTCTCTGGAGGCTATGTTTCTGCCAATATTGCATTGGTTTATGTTGCTGTCGTTGTCGTTGTGAATGCGAGCGATATCTGATGAAGCTGGCATTAACAAATGTCAAAAGCATATAACCATGACATTGAGAATGTCTGCAAATATTTTTTATTTTTTATTTATAAATAATTCAAACGTTTAAAATATGTATATAAGAGCAATGACGTGTGCATTCCAGTATTGTTAAATATTTAGGGTGACCAGATACTTTATTTAAATATTAAAAATAAATTATTCAATCTTTCTTTTTTTTTTGTAATTCAAAACTGTTGGTTACTTTGACATTGCATTGGAATATCAACTTTTGTCTTTTTCCATAGTTATGTATGTATGCATCAGCTGACAAATTCAGCATGCAAAATTTCACCAGTGGAAGTGGTGGTTACATGGTTACGCTGTTAAAATTCCGGTGTGTGCGTTGCGAAACTTAAGTGCGTATTTCTTCATGATGATGACGATAGCGGCGGTGATGGTGATGACGATGGCGATGATGGAACAATTAACTGACAACGTGCAGTTTACGCTCTTCCTGTAACTTCATATTGTTAAATGCTCGTTTGTCCGCTTTTTGCCTATTATTCACTTTTTATATAGAGTATGTTTGTATGTTTGTGTCCTTTTATGTGTATGATTGCATGTTTTTGTTGGCAGCTTCAATTAAGTTACTGTTAATTCCTCTGTCATATCAAAATTTTAAGTGCTCTCAAGGATAAATGCACACATACATACATCCACATATACATAGAAATGTATATAGCGGATATATGTAAATATATCTTTATCCGACTTGCATGTGGTTTCGTAAGTATGACATTATTTATTGTGTATGTCTTATAGAGACTTAGCGTCTGTTCTCAAGGTATCTTACTTACTTTACTTTTAATGGCACAACAGCCCATGGAGGACCTAGGCCGAGCTTTTCGCATCCACTCATGTTCTGCGAGTTATATTTGTACATGAATGTTATGAATGGTCTCAAGGTATCACGGTGGGTGTTTTAAAATTTTTGTTTAAATGTTGTGTGACATTTGCTGCGGCCTGTCTTTTAATCTCCATCTAACCATACATCCTTTAAATCGTTGTCGGACTGTAAACTAACACTCAGGCTATGCAGTAGAGTATATTTTTCTGACGTAAAAGCTTGTACAAAAGGAGCAAATCAATAATTTGGTTAACTGCACTCCGAACCTCCTTTCCGGAATCCAAAGGAAATATCCTTGTCGCCACCATCACTAGAAAGCTGCAAACGTACATCAATTGCAGCCTGCAGTACATGCTGCTGACACGATTTCCAACAACTACATCGAATCATGAACCAGTGCAACTCAGCCCATATAAAAATTATACTCAAGAGATCTTCGAGAAAGTAGAACGTGAATTTTTAATTTTAAAGCCTCGTTGGGTTGTTACACGTTTCGAACGTTACATTTGACATTGCCATACATTTCGTCGAAACTGTGTACTTCCGATAAAAGTATGACGTATTCAAAATATTTAACAAAAATTTACAAAGATTTTGACAATTTTCCTTTTATAAATATATAGAGTTGGGTTATTACTCTGCTATTTGAAGACATCTGACCGAAATTTTAAACGATTATTTTTTTACACTAACAGATGAGCCAGCTAAAAAATATTTTATATCGTATAAGAGCCACCCACGCCTACCTCTAATGAAAAGTGAAAAAAAATTTATAAAAATAATAAGTAAGTATTGAATTACTATTCGCGGACTTTGATCACGATGGCGTTCTCAGTTTTTCGCAATCATATCACGATTTTGAGATATTTGAATTAAAAATATTTTAATGGTTCTGTACACTTTTAAGAATATTATTTTTTTTTAATTTAAAGCGACATTTTAGAAAAATTATTAGTTTTATCTAACTTACAATAAACCAGATTAAATAATTCATGTAAAGCTTATTTTTCGTTCATGTAGTTTAGAGATATGGTAATGCAAAAACAAAAATTTTACATTTTTTAAAGGTAGATGGAAGATTAATTTATATTCGCGGCCGACTCATTTTCACGATCTTGCAGGCTTTAGCTAAAACACTTAGCAGTAGATGAAATGGAAGAAGTTGTCACTCTATGCTCTACAAAGCGTTAGATGATATCAACTCATATCTTCAAAATCAAGACATATTATTAAAGAATTTAAATTTTTTGTATATCAAAAATGTAATATACTTACGAGTATCAAGTATCTTAGAATCAATTGAAATAAAATATAAGGTAAGCCCCATTTAAACTCTACGAACCTAAAATCGTACATAAAAGAAAATATAACATGCAGTAGTAGTTGATAAATATCAACTCATTTCCCACTAATATGACAGAGGAACTAAGAAAGAAGAGTATTAGCCTTGCAGTGAAAAAATGAGTTAGTCTCAGAAATTACCTAGTAAAAAATGTGCTAGTTACGATACTACACTTTCATTCTCCAACATTCAAAGCATGTATGTATCTCAGTGTATGTTTGCCTACATAAACCTGCTTGCCTGATTGAATAATTTCCTTCTTTTTTTTTTTTGGTTTTTATAGTTCGGTTTTTGGAAATCTGCTACTTTCAAGTGTAACTGAACAGAGGAATCAAGCAGCTTGCTGGGTTTTAAATTTCAAAGTTCCGTGCAACAATATGAAACTTTTCATAAAATGTAATAAAATTGGAATAGCAAAAAAATGCAAATATGTATTAAATTCGCATGTACTTATTCTAAAATGGAGACTTGCACATTTACGGAAATATTTACAGAAAAAAATTGCATGTAAATATATTATGAGCGTGTATGCATATGGATGTAAATGGCAAAATACACACACATACGCTTTTGTATGTGCACAAGCATTAGTGCGTACTTCCTACTAGGATGCGTGCATCGAATATCGAATATGCAAAAATGTTTAAACAAAATTATGCAATTTAAAGAACGAACAAAAGAAAATGTGAATATATCCAATCATTTCAAGAATTTAGCAAGTAAACAGGAAAAGTAAAATACAAAAATTAATTTTTAAAAAATTTATTAATTTTGCTATTGAGAAAATAAGAAGTCAGATATGCCTCAATCGTTTCAATGTAAATATGTGACTGAGAAAGTTTCCTCCACATGTGGTGGAGAAACTTTTACTTGCTCATTTTTTTAATTACTTTATATATACTATAATATATTTACGAGTAAGTATACTTATGTATTTAATTAATAATAAATATAATATCAAATAGATATCTTTGTTGGTATACGGTAAGCCGATAAGTATTCTTAACATTTAGCAATTTAAATTCACATTTTTACATAATGAGAATATTATATAATGCTAACAATGACGAAGGAAAAACTAAACACTAATTTGTATATTAATTAAAATGTGTTGTAAGTAAATATGTGAAAATGTTCTCAAACAAAAGAAAGTTTTATGCTTAAATATTTACATACTTATATACTATATACATACACCGTTAAACACAGGCATACTTATTATCACACGTGATGCAGCTCAGTTCAAATATGAAAGTCTAGTTAGAATACACAAAGTTTCGCAGAGCATACTGCAAATTAAATGGTAGTAAAAGCTCATATGTACACAAATTACTGCATATTTTCGCACACACACACACACTTACACATACACATATGTATGTATTTGACAAGTGGGTGATATTATTATCATTCTAAAGAATTTTACTGAAGTGAATTGTCCCTGTAGGGAAACTCACCGGTTTAAAGTTAGTCGATAAACTGGTTTACTGAACACCCCAGCTAGTCCCACAGTTGGTATCTTTCCTCATCGCGAACTGGTTTCTTTAACATAGTGTTATTTTAGGCACAAGTCAAGTGTCCAGGCTTGCTTATCTTTTCAACTAGTTGGTAGATCGATGTTCCTGGAACAGTTTGTAAGCCAATCAAACTTCAACTAGCTGAAACATACATGTTTTTTTGAACTAATCGAATTGTTTTAGTTTTGCAACCAGTGGTATATGGAAAAATTAAAGGCATTTTTCAGCTCGTGATCAGTAACCTACTATAATATAAAATATATTTGTTGTTGCTGTGCTAAGATTAGATTAATTACGATATTAAATAACTAATTTCCATTATAAATTAATTGCATTATAAAACAAAGTTGAAAATTAATAAAAAGAGAAAAATATAGTGTTAATTCTTCTAAAATAGACATACTAATTTCATTTTCATATTCATCATTGATCTTTGTGACATTTATAAATCCTTATACAGGATGTTTCTTTTAGAAGTGTGGTTTTCAAGAAGAAATAAAACGCATATAATTTAATGTTTACTTTACTTTACTTTTAATGGCACAACAGCCCTTGGAGGGCCTAGGCCGAGCTTTTCGCATCCACTCATGTTGTGCGTGTTATATTTGTACATGAATGGAAGGGACCTACAGTTTAATGCCGAATCCGAACGGCGAAGTGAAAAGCTTTTCATAGCAATTTTTACTCTTGTAGGTTTGCCATTGCCTGCCAAGAGGTGGTGCCGTGTAGAAAATTATTTTTTCTACTTTTTGATTTTGCCTGTGCCGAGATTCGAACCTCGAACCCCGAACACTCTGCGCAGCAGTCCAACGCACTACCACTACGCCACAGCGACCACATATAATATAATTTAATGTTATGGCCAAGATTTAGCTTCATTATAAAGATAAGGATTTGCCATTGTGTTTCAAAAACGATTTCGGGCCGCGGCTGGTTCGAATAAATTCCAGCCGAGAGGCCCAATTTTCGACCACTTTTAGCAGCAATTGGGGCCGTATGTCAGTAATAACGCGCCGAATATTATCTTCCAAGACGTCAATCGTCTCGGACTACGTAGACAAGCGGCTTCACATAACCCCACAAAATATAGTCCAGCGGTATTAAATCGCACGATTTTGGAGGCCACGTCACAGGCCCACGACGCGAGATAATGCGCTAACCAAAAGTTTCCTTCAATAAATTGATTGTTTCGTTGGCTGTATGCCATGTAGCGCCGTCTTGTTGGAACCAAAGGTCGTCCACATCAATATCCTCCGAATCAGGCACGAAAAAGTCATTAATCATGGCTCTATAGCGTTTCCCATTGACTGTAACATTATGACCGGCTTCATCTTCGAAGAAATATGGACCAATGTTTCCCTCTGCCCATAGAGCACATCAAACAGTGACTTTTTGAGGATATAACGGCGTCTCAACAATCGCTTGTGGATTATGATCACTCCGACAATCACTCCGATGCGACAATTTTGCTTATTAACTTACCCATTCAACCAAAAGTGAGCTTTATCGCTGAACAAAATTTTCTTGTGAAAATCGGGATCGGTAGCCATCTCGTTTTGGTAATAAATTTGCACGATTTGCAAACGTTGTTCAGGAGTAACGTTGTAAGTTTATTCATTATAAAATGCCAAACTAAACTGAGCGTAAATCAGGTGACAGCTGTCAAAAAGACCAACTCCGAAAAAAGGATTGCCAGATTGAAAACCACACTTCTAAAAAAAACACCCTTTACATAAGATAAACATATTGTAAAGTACTTAGATGAGAATTACAAGACAATATTTTCACTGAATGGAATTATTTATTAAAATGGTTATACCACTTAAAAAAATAAATGTTGCATAACTATTTGTTAAACTAGTAATTTTGGTAGACTAGATTGGTTTGGCCTTACAGGGCAGTAACCGATATTAAATAGAGTAATTTCTATACTATAAGAAATTTACACATTTTATGTGTGATAAAATTCAAAACATGTAAAGAACTATGCACTAGTGTGTACTGTGTCAAATGAAAAGATTGTGTGTACATATTTCCTGCTGTGTTTTAAGGAGAAATAATCGCAAACTTTAAAAAAAATGTATTAAAAATGATTGAGTCTCAATGTAAAATTCGGTCCAAATAGAAAAATTAGTTTCGTATTGATACCAAAAAATCTGTTTACCTTGATGTTTGAATTTAAGAGCTAAAAATTTACGCTAAAATTTACTATTAATGGAAATTTGTTTACGAAACTTGAGACCCACCGGTCAAACTCTTTGGTGTATGCCGTAGATCAAAACTTTTCCGTTAAACTGGGAACGGAAAAGGGACCACGTGCTTAAAGAGGAGGTGAGAAAAATTTGTCAAATAGTAGAAGGAAACAAAAGTCATCAATAAAGTTCCCTAGAATGATCCGTTTCCTTGGTGTCAAAAACAAATAAAAAAAATAAATTTACTTTTAATTGATAAATTTTTAACACTACCAATATTATTTGTGTAAATATCTATCGGAAATACTCCAGTCAGATATTTTAAGTTGAAACCACAAAATAAATAAAAAATGTTTCTGAATTTAATGAAGGAAAATCACCGAAGTACATTCATAGTAACTAAAGAAACAAAACAAAATAAAAACAAGCAAATAAAAACAAAACAAAAGAATAAATAAATAAATATGTATGTAGAAATTCTCAATTGTTATGTATTGCAACATATGGTGCAAGTGAATGTTGAAATGAATTAATGAATGACTGAGTATCTACTACAAGTTGCACGCCATGTACATACACAATATTCATTCAAAGCTAATTGAAAAACAATTGATATTTTAACAATATAGTACATGAGCTGAGCCAAAAATCTTCTTCTTGATTTAAGTATTCCAGCGAGAGTTCAAGTATTCACTTACCTAATGTGTGATGTGTTTAAATGCACTAAAAGCAAAAAGTTGTCTCTAAACTGTCAAAAGTGTTAAGCTTACTTTAAAACTAATTTATTATCATTTTACAAATATTTGTGTTTAAGCAACTCAGCTTTTTGCGCAACTCAGCTTGCTGTTGCTGCCTTGGAAGTTAGATTTCTATGCTACTTATAAGCTTAAAAGTATTAGTTTATAATTTCATATTTATCACAAATTTTTAATTAAGTTTCCATATCTAGAACTTCTAAATTTGTTATTGAATTTTTATTTGTTTTTTCTACCATTAAATAAAAACAACAATGAAATTTTATTTACATTAGAAAATTTTCTCTTTCTGATAATGCTTAATTTCGTTTATAGAAATATTAGAGGGATTCATAGGCAATATGTAAACTCATACTTAAACCTCATACTTAAGTTCATAAGTGTATGAGCTTGAGAAAATTTGTATGAAATTAGAAAGTTTACTTATGATTATTTTTTAAATTTTTTTATACATTTAACACTCAGGTTGTAACCCTATGATTACAGAGCATTGTGTTGATTGGAAGGAAGAGTGATAGGTGGGAGGAAGAATGAGAGACTGATAACAGATAGAGTTTATATGAATCCCACTATTAAATATATACAATTCCTAGAAATTGATATTTCTATTTCAATACAAGTATTCTACATAGTTCCAAATAGTTTAATCCATTAGCGTACAGGGTGCGCCATATTTTATGTCGTTATATGAATATGGAATAACTTAACAAAAAAAAACAGCCGATTCCCATACATGAGGTAAGTATTTTTATTTAATTTTGTCCTTTACAATTTATTTGGACTAATTCTTGAATACAACATCCATCAAATGGCCGCCGTTATTGACCAAGGCAAAATGAGCCCTTTTTGCTGCGTTTTCCATCACTTTTTAGAGCATCTCGGGCGGTATAGCGATTATTTCGGCACGAATGTTTTAATGGTCTGAGGCTTGCTCACGTATACTTTACTTTTCAAATAACGCCACAAAAAGAAATCAAGAGGGGTCAGATCTGGAGATCTGGGTAACCAGTCAATGTCGTAATTTTTTGACACCACACGTCCAGGGAGTTTTCGTTGTTTTATTTGCAGTGTAGCATGGCGCAACGTCTTGTTGCAATCAGTAATCGTCCAGACCTTTTTCACACATTTGTGGGCAGATATAATGAGCCAACATTCCCATCGACTGTTTCACCTTCTCTGAAGACAAATCCGACGCAATTGGCTCAAACGCCAGCCCAAGAAGTCACATTTTGGTTATGCAATGGTATTTCATGGATCCAGTGTTTGTACATTCCCCAAATGCGGAAATTTTTTGTGTTAACGGATTCAGAGAGTATGAAATGGGCCTCGTCGGTCATCAAAATTTTCTTTTAAAAATCATGTTCAGTGTCAACCATTCGAGTGGCTGTTTCACCGTATTCCAAGCGACGTGGACGGTTTGTCGGCAATATTCTTTGAGTCAATTGCACTTTATATGAAAGCAAGTGAAAATCATCCTTCAAAATGCATCGCAAGGTGGTTCCACTGATGCCAAAATGATGAGAGCGGTGATGATACGACACATGTGGGTTCTCTCTTACCGCTTCAACCAGTTCATTGGAACGTCTTGGGCATTAATGAACGGCTTGTCGACGATCTTCCACTGTCCCTGTCCCGTACTCAACAAAATTCGACACCAACCGACGAATAGTGTTGTCAGACGGCGCTTGTTGGTCACGGTATTTTCGACGATATGCAAGTTGACTTAACACAACTGAACGACTATGTATGTTCAATGCACACCATCACTATTTCGGCGCGTGCTTCGGTGTGAAGTGATTCATGTTTATACTGAATTGACGTTTCAAAAGCATTTGTACTCAAGTCATTCGGTTGATAAATATTGAAATTAGTCAATATTTACATACCGACATAAAAGATGGCACACCCTGTATAAATATCTATGGTTCTGCTACACTGTTGCACTGATAAAAACTAAACCACATCTAATAAAGTTCACCTTTCATAGCAACAGTGAGTTTAGTAAGTTGTTTATTCATACGTTGTTTTTGTTGTTGTTTTTCTTTTCGATATAAAGTACTGTCTTCATGATGATAGTGGAAAAAATTGGCCATTATGTTTAGTCAGTTAAAAGGTCACGAAAAACTGCGTGTCGTATTGTGTCGAACCTTTAAAAAATATTATTAAGACATTGTCTTGTGACTTATCTTTATTTATGTTTTTATATTATAATAACGAATTTGGATTAATTAGTTTGTGAATGTTTTCAACGTTGGTCTGAATTATGCTCAGAATTGTGCCCGATTTTTGGTCTGTTGTTTAGATTGATTTTCAGTCTAACTTCCAGTTTGAGTTTTGTTCCAGTTTTTAGTCTGGATTTGGTCGCACCATATGAAATCGGTTACAATTTTTGTCTGATTTGTGGTCCGATTTTTGGTCAAAATTATTATTATTCAACTAATTTGGTCTTCTTTTGTCAGGATTTTATCTAATTTTTGATTTTCCGTCAGATTTTTTTGGTTTGGATGTTGTTCCATATTTTGAATTGCATTCGGCTTGAATTCTTAATTATTATTTTTATTTTCGTTATGGTCTAACTTTTTTTTTGAATTTTTGGTCCGATTGCTGATTTTAATTTACTTACTTTACTTTTAATGGCACAACAGCCCATGGAGGGCCTAGGCCGAGCTTTTCGCATCCACTCATGTTGTGCGTGTTATATTTGTACATGATTGCTGGTCTGCTTTGGATTAATTTTTAGTTTGAATTTGGTCCATCCTTTGAAATATATGATATTTAGTCAGCCTTGGGTCTGATTTTTCGACCGATTTTTGGTATGATTTTTTGGATTTCAGTCTGAGTTGTAGTCTGTACTTTGGACTAATATTTCTGAATTTAGCAAGATCAAAAAATCCAAAGAAGTACTTGTGCTAGTAGTTGACCATCGTCAATTTTTCTAGTTAATCAAGGTTCACGCATAAGTAGGCATAACAAGTCATAAATATGGTAAGTATACGACAAGAGGCCAAATATGGCTTTGAACAATGTGTGAATAAAAGTAAAAGCATATTCCACAGAGCGTATGAGTAATTTCGAATACGGGCTTGAATTCAAATATTAAATATTATACTAATTTACTTACCGTTTACAAAACTTAAATGCACCAAACAAATTCCTTTAACTTCCTAATGTCAAATATTATATTGGTCAGTATTTTAATTTTATAAATTATTTATTTATTTCACTTTTGCACAATATTCACAAGCACTCACATACACTATACCTTAATTTTATACTTATTATAACATGAGTTTTCTGTGGTTGTTTCTTTGTTCTACAAATTATTTCTACTTGTTTCAAACTTTTGTTTATATCCGGCATATAAACGGATTAATTTATAATACAAATCAACAGCTCATTATAAAATAGACTTGTTCAAGAAACAAAGAAGACAAAACTATAACCAAACGTTCGAACTAACGAACAACTTTGTGACAAGGTCAACTAGTTAAGAGGGGTTAACAAACGCATATGATAGTGGCGCGTTAATATTTTCAAAGGAAGAAGCACCTTGTATTATCAACATATCTTTAAAGTTTCTTTTGTGTTTTTCCTTCTCTTTCGTTTCTCTTTTCTTTTGTTGGTAAATTTTTTCACTTTACAGTGGCATGAACATGAACATATGTTAAATTTGTTCCTTTTTTACATATATATTTTGTAACAATATGTAATGTTAAATCAAAGTGCACATTTAAATGAAACAAACGAGCGCGAGTTTTACAAAAATTAAAAAAAAAATTTATTCAAACAAAACACAAGAAGCACTACGCTAAGCAGACAAAGTCACGTGGCTGCTAGTTATTAAAAGTTTGTATGTATATATTTATGTTAAGAATTTTAAAATACATTTTTAACGTAAATTACTTAAGGAAAATAATTTAACAAAATATTTTCACGGAACGAAAATGTAGAACAAATCACAAAAATTTTATGCCTTATATCTGCGCAGTGGGCCTTCAAATGTTTGCAATCAACTGAACACTACTGCCATGTTTCGCACACTTTATGTAGTCGAACTGAAAATTTCCCAAAATATATTGTAGAATTTCCCAAAACATCTATAATTAAATTTCCCAAAACAAAATATACACGAACAGCTGATTTTTATTTTATCAACAAAATGAAGTATGCAAAGAGCATGCGCCATTTTGTACTCATTTTTGCGTGCATTTCATTTCATTGGCGCCAATTTTACACGAACTCATAATTGTGCGGGTAGTACCATCTTAAGGGGGAGTAAGGGAAGTATGAGTGTATTATGATGTGATAATATTTAAAAACCAAAAAAAAAAAAAACGTTTGCATATTCTCTTACTCGCTGTATCTCTCTCTCTCTATCTCTCTCTCTCTATCTCTCTGTCTCTCTCTATCTCTATCTCCCTCTCTCTCTATCTCTCTTTCTCTCTCTCTCTCTTTCTCTCTCTCTCTCTCTATCTCTCTATCTCTTTAGTTTGTTACGTTTAAGCTCTATTCATGTTCTTTATATGTACGTTTTATTAAGTAAAGTGTTTGTATGCATGTCCCCAAAAATATGTTTCTACCTACATACATACATACATACTCACTTAGGTACAAAGTGTTACCGTTAATTAGATGTTAAATGTTTGTTCTTTAATTTTTAAGAGTTATGATAAATGAGCATCTTCTTATGTATGTGTAAGCTCCCGTTTGTTAGTGAGTGCTGATTTTAATGAGTTGTTTTTCAATTACTAAACTGACTAAGATGTGAAGTATAAGTATATTGTATGTATGATGAAAAAACAATGGCATGAAAAACAATTAACAAATTTTGATATTTGTGAACTTTGAAGGAAATTTTATGTATAAAAAAATTAAAATAAACCGTTTAAAAAGCTAAGTTAACAAGTTCATGATGCAAAAAGTTATTCTATAGCCTGTTTAAACTTAAAGTAGTGAATTAAATTGAATTAAGTTAAATATTTCCTTTTTATATAAGAGATATTATTAACGGTACTACAACTAACTGTTCTAAGTTTAGAATCACTTTCGCCATTCTTCCTTTTTTAAACTTCAATTGCTAGTTACCACACTAACATTACCGATTTAGCCTATTTTAAAACATACCATAATACTTGTATTTTTTTACTGAATTTAAAATAGTTTGCTGAAATTTGGTTATCTCATAAGCAAAAAGACAGAGGGTCATTTGTATGTAGCTACATCAAATCTGGTAGGCACACATCATTCAAATAAAATCACCCTATTATGGACGTCAACCGTTGCTCAATCAAAACCAATAAACTTTGTATACAAAGTGTCTAACGAATTATGGTAAGGCCATCACAAATCATACCTTAGATGTGGTACGGTATTATTTGAAAGCGAAAAATGACCCTGAATCACTGTTATAAATACTCTGAATGTACGAGGTATGATCAAAAAATAACCGTTATTTTATTATTTTTTCAAAAAGTATTTATTTATTCATCAACAACTATCTTGTCCCCTTCAAAGTAATCCCCCTCAGATATAAAACACTTATGCCAGCGTTTTTTCCAATCCTCGAAACACTTCTGAAACGAGCTTTTTGGTATCGCCAACAGCTCCTGTTTCGATTTTTCTTTTATCTCCTCAATCGTAGCAAAACGCTTTCCTTTCATCGGTGTCTTCAGTTTTGCAGTTTTGGGAAGAGGAAAAAGTCAGCGAGGGCCAAGTCCGGTGAATACGGTGATTGAGGCATGATAACGGTTTTGTTTTTGGCCAAAAACTTACGCACAAGCGACGTTGTTTTTGCTCAAAATTTAGCAATTTTGGAACAATCTTCGCTGCCGCACGTTTCATGCCTAAAACATCCGTAAAAATTACTTGGCATGAGCCGAACGATATGCCAAGATCATCAGCAACCTCTCTGATATTGATTCGACGACTATCCAAAATCATTTTCTTCACTGCGTCAATGTTTTCATCGGTTGTTGACGTGCTCGGGCGACCAGGACGAGCATGGTCATTGACATCTTCTCGGCCTTCCTTAAACCGGCTATACCACAATTGAACTTGTGTTCTGCTCATAGTAGACTCGCCAAAGGCCACAGTCAACATTTCAAATGTCCTTGCGCATTTAATTTCATTTTTTACACAAAACTGAATACAGTTTCTTTGATCCATTTTTTCGAATAGTTAAAAATCGAAGAGCACACCAAAACACGACTAACCTTTTTATCTGTCAAAAACAAACTGAAAATCCAAAATGGTTGGTATTGCCAACATATATAACAGACATGTGTACCAACATAACAGAAAAGAAAATGCGAAAATCGAACATACGTCACGAAACTCACGAAACTTGAAAATAACCGTTTTTGATCACACCTCGTATGAGTATGTACATTGGTATGTGCATTTCGCAGAGGAAATATATTTAAAAACCTCTCATGCGCAACTTAGTACACTCGATAGATGTGAAACTTGTTTGGTAGTATTTTAAGGCTGGTTCAGTTATTCTTCAACTCGGTCCAGATCGCCCATGCAATATGTATCAATACACTACACCTCGACACATCGATTCTTACATTTCATACAAATTCTATTTTATGCAGTCGTGTGCACTGAAACAAAAACATATATCTATATGTATATTTTTACAATATGCCATAGGTAATAATTATCTACATATTCATCTCTTTGTCACACATCGTTTAACCACCAGTGTTGTAGCCTGAAAAGCCAGTGTACTTTTGGAGTTTGAATTGCCCATTGTTCTGATTTCATCAGTACAAGTACTGATTTTTTATCAAAAAAGTCAATAATTTCTACTGATTTTCAAAGTTTTTTACAGATTTAAACTAATTTTTCTGTACCATGAAATCGGTTCAAAATTGTTTTGATGCTTTGAATTTATGTAAATGATGCTGGGCCTTTTAGGATTTATTTAACAATGTTATTCATTCGTTCAACATGGGCTAGTTGCATGACACTCTGCCAAAATATACTTTTTAAAAACTGTTTTACTTATTGGAAATACTATTTGTCTCGCCAATGTAATGATCGATCACTCCTAGACGATTTACAGCTCCGACTCGGTTATAATTCTGGATGAGTTTTTCATAGTCCGTACGGAAGTGCAAATTACATTTATATCGAGATTTTTTCAATTTATTTAAAGTTTTCACTCTATACCATGCTATGAATTAGATTCCATGGTTCGCATTTGTTGCAGGTAAGTAAATTTCACTTAAAAAGCAATTTGACTGAGCAATTGAAATAAATTTCAAAAAATCTTGGCATAAGTGATAAATTACACTTCATTGAGGAGAGAAATTCGAAGCAGCCGTCTGTAATTATAATGCGAGTTTAAAACACTCTTGCAGAAGCGAAATTTACACATTCGAGATACAAAAAAAATAACACGAATTAAAAGTGTTATTTTTAACGAAAGTTTTGGCAAAAATTTTAATTTTGATATTAGCTCCAAATACCAATTAGTTATATGAAAAATCTTTCTAAATCCATTTCAAATGGCTGAAAATTATAAATAGAAGATATCGATCAATGCGGTAAGACATTTTAATCCTGGTTTGAAACTTTTAGGTAATTCAAGTGATAGTTAATTATTTGTTTCATATAATATTTAGGTAGTTTGATTTTGCGAGATATTGCATGGGAAATAAATTGGACTTAGGTGAGAAATTTTGACTGTGACTTTATATAGTCACGTATGTACATATGTGAACTTATGTAAACATAAACCTACAAATTTAATGAATTTAATTATTATTGTTGAATTATTTTAATAAAAATTTGTTCTTTATATGATTCTATAAAAATTGTACTGATAGATTTGCATAGATAGATTTTTATCCAATTGTGCTGATTTCGCTGCTTCCGGTTTAGTTTACCCTCAACGCAAAGAAGTTTCACTTCAAAATATTCCAGTCTAGCAGCACAATCCTCAATTCTGATACGACATATTGTATGTATCGACTCAGCAACTTGAACACGGTACCCCGGTGTCGTCATTGGATCACGACCACCACATCTTATAGAGAAATCTAGGCCAGCCACATTACTGAATTCAAAAATACCCAGTTGCAATTGTGATTCATAATTCGAAACCACAAACTTACGTCCTACCAATAAGCTCCTATTAGCAGAATAAGGACGAGAATATCATCGGGAACAGAGTCACATTTGATGTTCGGAGAATCATGTAGTCAGTCGTTAGTAGTTAGTTTATTCATTTCGCTATTGGCCGAAATCTATGTTGAGGAAAATAAGTATTCATATTTTTAGATTTAGAAAAAGTATTTTATTTATTAACTATAAAATGAATTAAAAGTAATAGATTAAAATTGGTTACATGAAAACAAAGAGGTTCTTATTTAACTCTACTCTAGCTTGACATAATTCGTTAAGAAACTAAATTTAAAAAATACTTGTTTTTTCATGAAAAAGAATCAAATACAAAAAAACAAAGTAATACAAATAACTGAAATATCTTAAGTAATAACACGGCTCGACATATTGGTTTGACATAGGCTTTAATTGTTATCCTAGACAGTGGCCTCCGCCCTTATATCCGTTGTTTTTGGAAATTTGGTTGCAGCTAATGCGCCCTAGAGTGTTAAAAAAAATTATAAATCATTTTATCGTAAAGTGTAACAATACCGAAGTTTTTTCCTCGAACCAAAGGATTTTCAAATGGAATGGAAAGCTGACAATGTCTGATGTTATCGTTGAAGTGCGCGTTGACCTCAAATGAACGGAGGGGCACGACGAAAACCGTTCAAGTTATGTTTCCGTTATTTATTAATTTTTAATAATTGAAAAATTCATTACACAGTAAAACTTACATTACAGCGAGCTCATAAAGATTTGTGCATTGTTTACTAGGACTTCAACTTATCGGTATGGTGCTGATGGTAATCGAACTGTACATTTTGAGCCAAAGTTTTTCGATATGAAAAGCTAAATATTATTTGTACGCCAACCAACTCTTCATTCCTCGTTTCGGGAATTTTTAGTACAACTGACCCGCAAAAATTATTAATAAATAAATAAAAAAAATAAAAAATTATTAAATAATAGTAGGTCGGGGGTTAATTTGGAGGCTCGGACCTACTTTCTTTCTTCCTAAGAGAAATTATTTTGCCGAAATGTAAGTAATTATTCCAAACCTTTTTTACCCTTGGGAATATTTGTACAAAGAAAAGTTAATAACAAAAACCACCGAAAAGGAGTATCCAGTGAGCGTTTGGCGTATAAAAAATATAACAAAGAACTTTATCTCAAACGTCAAAATTGTACGAGTCCCCGTGACCTAGAACTCGACAAAGAAAAGTTAAGACGTAACAGTCGCAAATACAATGCATGTAATTATATATGTCTTGAAAGCAATTAATCGAGGCAACTAATAAATCTCCAAGTAGGCAGTAAACCCTTTCCATTTCATATGATAAATGCGATTTTCGAAAAAGCGTATTGCAGTGGGTAATAATACAAAAATTTGTAAGCATACTAACTTTTGAAAATTATAATTTCTATTTGAAACAGGAACAGCAGCGAGAAAGCAGGAAACAATGTGGACAACATCCAGGCTCAGCTTCAGGCTCTTCAATTTGTAGAGGTTCCATTTGTCCAGGTTGTCCAGGTTGCCCCGGTTGCCCCGGTTGCCCCGGTTGAAATGGTCGAGGCTGCTCAGTATGTACAACCTGGTCTGATTCTTCAAGCTGCTGGAATCGGTCCGATTGCTGTTGATGAACAGTTAGCTGAGTTTCTGACGATTGAGGAGTTTGTGTAGGATGCGTAGACTGTGAAGACTGTGAAGATCGTGCGGATGGTAAATGTATAGGAACAAGATCCGCATACTTTCCAGTTTTTTTTTTAGGCCGGGGAGGAGCTTGTTGAGTTGTTGATTCTTTGTCACTATCACCTAACGTCCCTGGCTTTAATTTGTCTTTTTTAAATTTGTTAAACCAAAGATTACGGTTTTCTCCTTGAGGTTCTTCTGGTTCAGGTTTTTCTGCTGGAGTGCATGACGGTGATTTTCTTTTCGGAAAGGTTACTTCCATGAAATTACCTTCAGGATCTGCTAAAGCTCGAGAAGATGTGGCTGCAGCAGCACGACCTGCTCGTGGGGGTAGCGGAGGAGCTCTTTCAGATTGTGATTGTCTGGCACTACTAATATAAGTAGTCAAATCATGTTTACCATAATCAGGCTGGACCAAGTTGTATTTACGTAGTTCTTCTTCAGTCATTGGAGTAGTTTCTGATATTGAGATTTTTCTCGGTAAGTCTACTTCCGAGAAAATTTCGTTACGATCTTGCTTAGTTTGCGATAATATATTTAACCCAGCATCAGTTGGATTTAAAAAAGAAGTAGTAGTTGCCATGGATGGACTTATATTACTAGCAGCGCAGCTACCTCCGACATCAGTCGAGCTGAAATTAAAGGAACTTTGTCCAGATGTTGATAGATTGCTGGTTACCGTAGACGAGCTTGGTGTTGGCTTAATATTAGATAATTGTCGAGGTTTTTCACCTTTAGTATTTTTTCCTTCTGGCCTACGTGGATCTAACTAAATTAAATTAATTGTGATTAAAAGAAATATAAACTAGAAAAAATTTCAACCAAATTATTTACCGAAATATTGGGTGGGCGTGAAACACGGCCTTTCTTCTTATAAGTAAAAACAGATGGTTCAAGATAGTTGGTATTTGAAAAGAGTTTGTTACTCGAAGAAGATACATTAAGAGAAGTTGTATCAGTAGTTTGACTAGTTGCATCAGAAGGGAAGAAAGGAAACGCACTACTTCGAGGTGAAGGAGTATTAGTTAACCCAGACGTGCTTGGTGTTTGAACGTCGTCGCTATATGGAGAAGATGATTTTGATGCAGGATCAGGTTTTCTTAAAAATTTTCCACCTTCTTTTCTTCCCGTCCATCCGGAAATCGTTGCCTAAATTGAGTGTGTTTAAAGAAAAAAATCAACCAATAAATAATTTGCCGACATTATTTACCTGCGAAATATTGGGTACAGGTGAAATTTCTTCGCTATCACTGTTTCTATTGAATAAAGTTGAAGTGGGTAAAATTGTTTCAAAATAGTTCGGGTTTGCTAAAGCTTTGCTCCCTGAAGGAGCAGGCGGAGTTTGAACGTCATCGCTACTTGCGGATGGTGATTCTGAGTAATCATTACTAACTTTTCGAGATTTATGTGGGCGATTCGAAGCCATTATCTAAATTGATAGTGTTTTGAAGATCAAGTAATGACGAATCTTCCACCAATATTTTCCTGAGAACTGATGGACAGCCAAAGCAAAAATTAATATTTTTTTATATGTATAAAAATATTATATAAATTATAAGTTGAACCGTTATATTTTCTCATAAGTAATTTGAGTACAACAAAAACATATCTAAATACCGTTCTCTTGGCCGTACATATGAATGTAGTAGTATGCACGTTAAAGTGCCTCAAAACCTAAACAAACCAAAAGTCGTGAAATGCCCTAAGGCGCATATCGCTTATTTGCTGCCATACTGTCATAACTCAAAAAAAATATATTTTTGAGAATATCGCATTTACACTTTTCAATTCATACAATTGATAACGACAAATGCTCTTCTCACGAGAATAGCTCATCAGATAAAGTTCTGATTTTTTACACAAGATAAAGCACTGGAATACAAGCTACGTCTGTATAGGTACTTAAATATACATTGTTTTTTTTTTGTTCTTTCTTTTTTATCTATGACAGTCTTGCATTTAATGAGCGATATGTATTGAATCGAATGAGAGATGTGGAAAACTAAAAGAACAATTGCAGCTTCGTCTGGAAAAACGTTGTAAGCAACAATGGTTTCCTTTGTCGCTGATCACGTGTTTCGCGAAACACCTTCAATTAGAAAATCGGTAACCTGCGAGAGTAACTAAATTTTGTTTAGTCTCATATAGCACTTGCCGCATAAAGTTAAACATAAAAATGTTACCAACCGAAACATCATCATACTTGATTTTTTAATACTTTTTTTTTAGAAAAAATTACGAAATGTAAAAATTTAGTTTTAACTGTTCCTTTTTGTAGGGAAGTGTCTACTAGTGAAGAGTTATATAACTCAAATACTTATTAACCAGACTAATTATTTATTAGGCAGAAGTAATTTAAACTGATGTAAAATCAATTGGTTTTCGTTTAACCCTGAGGTATATTGAATTGGGGACTTCATCAAATTAAATCAATTGTGCTGTACCATATGTTATACTATGTATACATATTATATTCTTTTAATGGCAAACCTACAAGAGTAAAAATTGCCTAAGAAAAGCTTTTCAGTTCGCAGGTATGGTTCGGCATAAAACTGTAGGTCCCTTCCATTCATGTACTACTGTGGGCAAAAAGTAGTAAGACTTTTTAATTTAAATTTCGCGCGGAAACCCATTCATCAAAATATTATTTTTTTAAGGTTGGTATGACTGTCGGTGACATCTGTGCCAAATGTCACATCAAAATAATCATTAGTGTTTAGTATACCCTTGTCTTTCTGAAGTACAAAAAGTGCATTCGGCGATTTTCACAATGAGTGAAATTATTCAACAAAGAAGTTCCATTAAATTTTGTGTGCGGAATCAAATCAAATTTCTGGTGCCGAAACGTTCAGAATGTTGCAAAAGGCCTTCGGTGTCGCGAGCAAGTGTTTTTGATTGGTACAAATTGTTCAAAGATGGTCGAGAACGCGTTAACGACGATGTTGACAGTTTTCTTCCATTATCGAGCTGTGGTGCACTCCGAATTCTTTCCGACCGGCCAAACTGTCAACAAGGAATACTATTTGAGTGTAATGCGTCGTTTGCGTGAAGGGATTCGCAAAAAAAGGCCGGAATTATGGAAAGACAACTCATGGTTTTTGCATCACGATAATGCGCCGGCTCACACTGCATTGGTTTTACGAGACCATTTTGCCAAAAATTCGACTGATATCGTTCCGCAACCACCCTATTCGCCTGACTTAGAACCGTGTGACTTTTGGCTATTTTCTAAACTCAAAAAACCGCTTTGTGGACACCGTTTTGAGTCAATTGAAGACATTAAACATGAATCGCTAAGCGCATTGAAGGCTATTCCGGAAATTGACTTTAACAACTGTTTCGAGAATTGGAAAAAACGTTGGCACAAGTGTTTTGGGGCCGGGGGGGGGGGGGGGGATTACTTTGAAAGGGACGAAATAGATTTGGAAGAATGAATAAAAAAATTTGAAATTATGAACAAAGTCTTACTACTTTTTGCCCACAGTAGTACACGGACAATATAACACACACAACATGAGTGGATGCGTGATCGACAGCCATAGACAGACGGTTGTGTGAACTGTAATAAACGTGTACGAGAGTAATGTGATTCGCTTCGATGTTATCGTTATTGCTTGGACACTTTAAAGATTATTTTGCCAATACTTTTAATACAAAAAATAATTGCTAATAATGCCCTGTGTATGCAACCAGAAGGTTGACGTGGTCAGCCTAAAGTACAATGTTCTAAGTGCAACGAATTTTTCCACCTTGTTTGTGTAAATCTGTCGCAAGCTGATTTTGAGTTTATGCAAAACTCTCACAGGCCTTTTGCTTGCAAAGTTTGTGCGGCTGTCAACAAAAACAATTCTAATTCTTTGATTTCTTCAAATGAAAAAGAAATTGAAAGTAAAGCAACAAGTGCAAAGCACTGCAGGAAAGACTCATGCCCAACTACAATCGCAATCAAAACCGCTTTTAACCCTGCCGAACTATGAAAACAAACTTGCTAGTGATAGCAAGCAACAAATAACTCTTCAAAGTCCCTTTAACGAAATTGTGTCTCTTAAAGCTGAAAATGCCCGCGTGGTATCAACAATATCATCTTTACAAAATGATAAAATGCTTTTAATTCACAAAATTTAAAACATAGAACATGAAATTAACTCTGTGAAGCAAAAATTAACTGAAAGTGATAATTCACCCGCGGTTTATTCTCTTGCGCTTAAAATGATAAGCTCTTTACAAGAAGATAATAATTCTTTAAAGGCTGATAAAGTGGAATTTGAATCGAATTACATTTAGCATAAATCGGCAGATAATGACACTGCTGCCGCAATTCTTTCTCTTACTAATGAATTCAAAATTCTTCGCGATTTTGTAAATGTTGCTTTTAACGCCAATAATAATCGTAGCAGATTGAGCTCAGCAAAACCGGAAAATCAATTTATGCCTTTTGTGAATTCACTTTATGCTGGTGGTTCTGACGTTCGTTCAATCTCAACTACCACTGCCTCTGCTGCCAATACTGCCTCTGCTGCCAATACTGCCTCTGCTGCTGAGGCCTCTTCAACGATGGGATCTGCAATTACCACTTTTGCTGTAGTTGCCGGCGGTTCATATGCTAATATTGCTACTGCTCCCGATAACAGCTCGCTCTCTGCTGCTGAAACCAGTGGTACCTCAGCTGCTGCAGCGCCTGCTTCTGTGAACTCTGCCGCTGCGTGCTCTTCTACTGCGAACTCTGCTGCTGCGATCTCTTCTACTACGAATTATGCCACTGCGTACTCTGCTGCCGCGAACTCTGCTTCTGTCACTGCTGCTGATTTTTCTACAATTCCCACTATTGGTGCTTTTCCTACATTTGCTGATGTTGCTGCTGCTCCTGTGCCACAGTATGACTCCACAAGACATGTCGATGGATATCCCTCCTCAGTTGCTGCCGATGATCTTATTGTGCCAAACACCCAATGGATTAATGTTAGAAGGCGAAATTCAACCAGAAGAAATGCTAATGTTGTTGTAGGTCAAAAATGAAGCCGCTGAATTAGATGTTATTGTCATTCGCAAATGGGTACATTTATCTTCGTTTAAACCTACAGTAACAGTAGATGATATAATTACTTATGTGGAAAAACTTGCAAATATACCGAAGGAACACATTGTATGCTACAAATTAGTTAAAAAAGATGCTGCACCTGAATCTTTGAAGAGCATAAACTTTAAACTTGGTGTATTGCCGCGTTACTACAATGAAATACTTAAACCATCGCTATGGCAAACTTCGGTTAAAGTTCGACCTCTCCGTTTTTTTCCAATCCAAGGAAACCAACTTATGCAGAAATAACAAATATCTCAAACTAAAAATCTCTTAAAATCTACTACCAAAACATTTATGGTATAAGGACAAAATCCACTGCTATTTTACGGGCTTCTTCGCAAACGGATTATGATATCATAGTGCTTGTTGAGACTTGGCTTAATCAAGATTTTAGAGATGCTGAATTTTTCGACTCGTCTCTTTATCAAGCCTACCGAAAGGATAGGGATGCTCTAAAAACTGGATGCCAACGTGGTGGAGGTGTGCTGATTGCTGTCAAACATATGCTGCGCTCATCTGTACTTAAGCTAAATAATGATGATACGTTACTAAATCAACTATTTGTATCTATTTTAGGATCCAAGGAACAACTTTTACCTTCTGTTTCTTATATTCCCCCCAATAGTTCAGACTCACTGTATTTTGCTCATGTAGACAATATTGATAAGTCTAATGCGCATATTTGTGTATTAAGTAGGTGATTTTAACCTAAATGCTCTCTCCTGGTCTTTAATTGCGAATGAAAAAAACTTTGATTCCTTCTAATGTTAATGCAGCACATGAAATGTATTTGCTAGATAGTTTTTTCTGTTCTGATCTTATTCAAATTAATAACTTTTTTAATAAATGGAATCGCGTTTTAGATTTGATTTTCATAAGCAGTTCAATTAAATATAAGTTGGAAGAAAACATGTTTCCAATTACCTCCGCGGATATGCACACCACATCCCGCTCGTGCTCCATGTTGAGTTTTATGAATTTTTAAAATTGCCTCAGATTAATAACACACTAAACTTTAATTTTAATGCTTGTAACTTCAATTATTGCGAGTACTGATTGGAGTAGTAAATTTTACAGCAATGACACTGCTGCTTCTTTTTATATTTTCTGTCTTGAAATCAACAATATCAATATGTGTCGAGAAAATGGACCTTTAAGTAGTACGGCCAAAAGTATACAAACTACCATGGTATACAAAAGAGCTAAAGAAATTGAAAAATTTAAGAAACAAGTTTTTTAATAAGTAAGTATAAGTCCACAAATCACCCCAATTATAAAAACAAGTATGTATTTTATCTGAAGGAATTCGTTGTTTTTGAGAAGTTATTGTATAATAACTTCATTCTAAGCTTTGAATATAGCATAAAATCTAATCCAAAATCTTTTTGGCAGTTCTTAAAATCTAAAAAAGTGCAATCTGATATTCCTTCCATGATGACATTCAATGGGAATTCGTCAAGCTCCATGGCTGGTATTACCAACCTATTGCAAAATTTTTTATGTTAAACTTTGACACTGATACTTTCTCTACTTATAGTTCAGATCTCGATAATCTAGATTCGTCTTTAAATTTCGGATCCCTAAGCATTACTGAAATTGATGTTTTGAAAGGAATAATGAAATTGAGCGTCTGTAAAGCTGATTGACGATGGCTATTCTGCTTTGCTTTTTAAAAAATGTTCTTCGACACTTTGCATTCCCTTGTGTGATATATTTCTGTGAATCTGTCTTTATCATCAGGTGACTTTATAAAAAGATGAAAAATAGCGGATATTACCCCAGTTTTTAAAAGTGGAGGTCTAAACTTTTTGAAATTGTGATAAGAGAATATTTGGTTTTTCCCCTCTCAAGAATTATATCACCCTATCAACATGGATTTGTATCTGGTCGCTCTACAACCACAAACCTGGCTGCTTTTATGGAATACTGCTTCTTAGCTTTTGAAGATAAAAGTCAGGTGGACACCATCTATACTGACTTCTCCAAAACTTGAACTTGACAAAGTTCCACATCATATTCTTCCGATAAAATTAGAAAAATTTGGCTTTAATTTGTCCCCACGTCGGGTGTTGCACAAGGCAGCATCTTTGGACCGCTTATTTTCCTTCTTTTTATAAACGATATAGGTTCATGCTTCTTAAAAACAAATTACCTGTTGTACGCAGATGATTTGAAAATATTTCTTAAAGTAAAAAGTGTCAGTGATTTAACTGATATCCAACATTATTTAAATAGACTAAACAACTGGTGACTAAAAAACCGTCTAGCTTTAAATGTTAAAATTTTTTTTCATATTACGTTCGCTAAATTAAGTATAAATCCTGCATGAGTTTTCTATTGCAAATCACCGTTTAATATACGTCGCTTAAATGTTGGATTTAGGTGTCTTACTTGACCCCAAATTAACATTCGTGAATCATATAAATTACATTATACCGAAAGTGTATGCTATGTTGGCCTTTGTGCGGCGTAATAGCTCCGAATTTAATGACCCCTACATTTGCAAGCTTTTATATACCTATAGGTACAGCTTTTGTAAGATCCAGGTTGGAATATGCTACTATTATTTGGAATCCATATTACGCTATTCATAGCGATCGTCTCGAAAGGGTCCAAAAGAAATTTTTAAAATTTCCTCTTTTTTCATTGCATATAAATCACATCAAATGCATATAATTGACTTGAAGTCTCTAGAAAGCAGACGAATGGTAAATTCCTTAATGTTCATTTATGACATCGTTTGTGGCAATATTGATTGCTGTTGCTTGTTAAGTAATATAAATTTGTTTGTCCCAATCAGAACTACTCGCCACAACAAGTTTTTCTACATAAAATGTCATAGAACTAACTAGGCTTTAAATCAACCCATCATAAGATCTCTTAATGAATTTAATGTATTAGCATCGGAAATTGAATTAGATTTTTATTTGCGTAAGGAGATGCTTAAAAGTATAATTAATAATGTTTACTTATAATTCTAAGCTTATTATATTTAGTTTGTGGTTAATACTATTTTAAATCTGGATCCGGTATCACTTGGCTTAAATAAATAAATAGAAAAAAAAAATAAAGGTTCGGCCTAGGCCCTCCATGGGTGGCTGTGCCATTAAAGGAAAGAAGTTTAGCACTCTTGCAGTAAACGGTAAGCTGTTGCTAAGTATAACTACAGCGGCATCTTGTGGTGGAATTAGTGATCGAAACGGAACTATTAACTATCCACATACTCTGGTAAGAATTGCTCTAATTCTACACATTACCCTTATGCTGCATTTAAACCACCCGAACGAATGAGAGAATCTTCATTCGTTCGGCCGGCTAAATGGTTAAGCATTGAGAATTGTGTTCGCTACAAAATGTTGAGGAACAATGTTCAATGTTCAATGTTTTTATTCGGAGCTTATATTTGGCCAGTGCAAATGGTTGCGTGAATAAAAATGTATTAGCTACAATTTCTACGCGAAAGAATCCTTGTTTATTCGGGCGGTCTAAATACAGAGTTACAATTAATGTATTATGGCAACCTCTCTCTCACATTTAAATATTTCTTCGCTCTCTGAGCCTGGCCCTACAAACTCACCATACCGTTGTGAAACTCCAACACCCGGTAGGAAAGCATTTAGGTTTGTTGTACCCGACCTATAGAATTCGGTTTACCCACCAAAGCAAACTGGAATGGGTCGATATTTTTATGTATCATGATAGTAAAGAGGAAATGTAAACCACGCTCATAAAATGCTGACAATTCAGCAAAAATCACAAAGTTGAATATGGAAATCCGAAACGAACCGAAATGCCATCCTCGGCAAATGTAAATGAGGATGAGGCACTTTGACCTGCACAAAACAGCTATTTGTATTCAAGAAGTTACTGACAATCTTATGGTTGCTGCAGTGAACTCTCCAAATTTATAATAAAAAATAGGCAATTTCTGCTGGAGATTATAACACGAAGCACACTTTTTGAGGATTTAGGCTTATTACCCCAAAATACAGGCAACTCTGGACAGCTATATCACAAGATAACCAGATGTAATATCACTCTAGCAGCCCACTTACTGGCCCACAGACCCTCAGAAAATACCCGATTTGATCGATTTTAATGTCATAAAGAACATTATTAAATGGCATTAAATTAAAGTCAAACCCAAACGATTTACATATCGTCTGATCAACAGCCCTCGACCATTTTACTTGATACTTATTACGCCAGGGGAACCAGTGAAACCTCAAAACATAACGAGCTCTAAAGCAAATTGGATAAGATTTAGAAAAAACATTAGTTCACATGTTGATCTAAATATAGACTTAAAAGCTCAGCCAAACATTGACCCTGCCGTATGTGTTTTTCCCCAAATGCTGAAACAAGCTTTTAAAATTGCTGAATTCCAATCTAAACACAAGGATTGTGTCATAAAAACCCCAAGAACTATAATGACCCTAATTAATGAAAAGATCCCCAAGCCTTAAAAACAATTAAAGCCTTAAAAGCCAATTAAATAATTGTACCCGGAAGCTTCGCAGAACTTTACAAAACCGCAAGAAAAAAGTTTTTCAGGAGTATCTATTACCCTTGGGGCTATAAAATCGTCTAATTTATCTTTATGGCAATCAACTCGTAAGTTAAACACTCCCATTAGCATGGATGCACCAATTCTATTCTTGCCAATGGAAAATGGGCACGTAGCTATTCGGAAAATGGCAACTCTTTTGCTAAATACCTCAAAAATGTGTTTACCCTAAATCGGGAAACGATAAGGACCAATTCCACCCCAACCCAAGAAATGCAAAAAACCGATTGCATTCGATTTAAACTACCCGAACTAAATGAATCAATTAAGGCCTTAGACACAAAAAAACACCACCAAACCAAACTTATTGAAGAATTGCTCTCAAGCATCTGCTTCAAATCTTTACCGGCATCTTGCGCATTGGCCACTTTCTAGCTGAGTGGAAATTCTCTCAGATAATAATGGCTTCCAAACCAGGCAAAGGCTCGCATGGACCAATAAGCTTACTGCGCATACTTTCCAAATTGTTTCAGAAACTCTTAATCAAAAAAATTCGCCCCCCGTTAGAATCAAAGCAAATAACACCGATCCCCCAATTTGACTTTAGAAAAAAACATGGTACCGTGGAACAAGTGCACCGAAATATATCTGAAGTACAAAAAGCAGTTTAGGAAAAAAATTATTGTTCTGCTATTTTCATAGATGTCAAGCGTTTGACAAGGTTTGGCATGAAGGCCTATTGTACAAAACTAATAAATTGTTATCCCAAATTATTATCTTAGTATGGATATCATACTAGGATAATAAAAAACTCTCTGTCAAACAGAACATTCTGCGCTAAACAGGACCAAGGGCACAAGGGAGTGTCCTGGATCCGCTACTTTAAAGCATAATTTACACACATCTAAATACATTTGCTGAGGACACAATAATTTTAAGTATCCATACTGATCCCACAAGTGTGGCTAGAAAACCTACAGAATCACTTTGAAACAATAGAAAATTAGTGAGCAACATGGAGATTATAAGTAAATGAATCGAAAAGCGTGTATCTCAATTTTGCGCCAAGAAGAGGAGCTTGCCCACCCTTGACTCACACAATTGTCCTATTCCCCCAAAAAAAATAGTGTTACCTATATCTGCCTGCACATTGGTGAAAGATTGCCTGGAAAAAGCAAATTGAATCAAAAATGATCCTATCAAAAATAAAAGCATCGAAACTACACAGGCTGTTACATTACATAAAAATTCCTAGCTGGCCCTGGACGTATGGTATTAAACTATGGCGAACTGCCTCGCCATCAAATGTAGAAAAACTTCAAAGAATGCAATACAAAATGTACCCTTTTGGTAAATTATAAATACCAATATTTATTCATAAAGATCTCAATATACCCATGGCTGCTGATGAAATATACAAATTTTATGAAAAATATACCCTGAAATTGTGGTCGCTGTGGCGTAGTGGTAATGCGTTGGACTGCTGCGCAGAGTGTCCGCGGTTCGAATCTCGGCACAGGCAAAATCAAAAAATTAAAAAGTAGAAAAAATAATTTTTCTACACGGCTCCACCTCTTGGCAGGCAATGGCAAACCTACACGAGTAAAAATTGCTATGAAAAGCTTTTCACTTCGCCGTTCGGATTCGGCATTAAACTGTAGGTCCCTTCCATTCATGTACAAATATAACACGCACAACATGAGTGGATGCGAAAAGCTCGGCCTAGGCCCTCCATGGTCTGTTGTGCCACTAAAAGTAAGTAAGTAAGTACAAAAAAAAAATAGTAAAAATTTAATAGAAAATAATAAAAGATAAAGATATAGTGGTAGAAATAATTATAGAAATAGTAGCAAAAAATAGTACTATAAAAATTCTATTACAAAGTAAAGCAAAATTCCAATCGCAAAGTTATCATCAGCATCAATTATACCTGAAGTTCACTTAACTACTAGTACTTAAGTGCTAGTAATGATAGAAATAGTAGCAAAAAATAGTACCATAAAAATTTTATCACAAATCAATTCTAGGGTACCCGTTGACCGTTGACAAAATGAGTGAAGGAAAGAAGTACGTCTTAAAATTAATAAAAAATTTCAAAAAAATCCAAATTGGTCTACAAAAAATTGACCAAAGATTTGAAGGTCTGCCGTCAAACTGTTTCCAATGTTATTAAACAGTTTCAGGAGAATTTGACCATAGATAGGAAACCTGGTTCGGGAAGAAAACAAGGACCACATGATATTGGGAAAGCCAATAGCCAATAGCCTATAGAAAATAGAAAGCATATTGAAAAGATCTCCAAACACATCTGCTAGAAAAGCTTCCCGGTTAGCCCAGTTCTCTGACTATTTGGTGAGAAAAGTTAAAGCCAATGCAGGTTTGAAAACATACGAAGTGCAAAAAGGTACAGACGGGAATGCTGCAAAAAATTTAGACGCCAAAAGTAGGGCTCGGAAATTAAAATCGAATTTCATACAAAAATATTCATGATGCATAATGGACGATGAAACGTATGTACTGGCAGATTTTACGCAGCTTCCAGGTCAAAATTTTTATGTTGCCGATGCTCGAGGAAATGTCGAAGAACAATTTAGAATCCAAAAGCAGACAAAATTTTCTTAAAAATTCCTGGTATGGCAAGCTATATGCAGTTGCGGCAAAAGAAGCAAGTCATTTGTTACAGTGGGCTCTATAAATACCAAAATATACATCAAAGAATGTCTGAAAAAAAAGGCTTCTTCCTTTCATAAGAGAGCACAATGTGTCTACATGTTTTTGGCCCAATTTGGCATCATGTCACTACGGCAAGAAAGCTCTGGAGTGGTACCAAAGTAATAACGTAGTTTTTGTACCAAAAGAGGCCAATCCTCGAAATTGTCCGGAGCTAAGACCAGTGGAGAGATATTGGGCTCTTGTGAAAAGAAACTTAAAGAGCACAAAAAAGGTGTCCCAAAATATCGAAGATTTTAAAAGGAGATGGTCAAGCTGCTCCAAAAAGGTGTCTGAAACAACTATTATATCTCTAATGGAAGGCTTACCAAAAAAGGTCCACGAATACTTAAAATGTTGATACAAAATCTGCTTAGAAAAACTGACAAAAATTATTCTAAACTAATTAGTGAAAAAAAATTTTTAATTTCAAGAAAAAATCTTTTATATTCCACTTGCCGTTTTCTAATAGTTTTTTCTAACATATTTTTCTGTCTTATTCTTGTTTATTACAAAAAGGATTCGATCCCTTTTTATTTTCACTATTTTCGTTTTTCTTATTTCAATGTTAAATGGACAATTTTTAGCACGTATTTCACCAATTTAAGTTATCAGCTTAGGGTGTAATCGTTAAAAGGACACACATGCTATAAGTACCAGTATGCATGGGTAAATGTTTATGATGCTCTTATAAAAGAGCAAAGAAAATTGCTTCATATCTATGCACAAAAATACCCAGCAAAACTAGTTACAAAATGAATAAAGCTTTGCATATCGCGGACTACTGTTACTAACTAATTTGTGTGATAATCAAACTGTATTACTGTAGTATTCTTATAATTTTAATTTTGTCTAAGTTGTAAAAATTATTTTGTTTTAAACATTGAATTTAGTAATTTATTTTATTTTATGAAGATACTGTGCATTTGATTTCAACAAATATAACCTTATTTGTTAATCTAGTACAATATGTGTAAATATGTACAGGCCTGGACAAAATAACAGGTCTAAATATATTTTTTTTTCAAAAAATTTTATTATTATAATTTTTATTATTTTTTAAAAAATAATTTAGTTTTCAACATAAACTTACTTCAGCGTCATAACAAAAAGTTTTAAAAACTCTAAAAAAAACTAAAATTTTGGTTAATTCATAAAATACACAGATTTTCGATTGGACAGAATAATAGGTGTGCACAAAAAACTTAGGAATAAATATTGAAATTTTGCTAGTTATGATCCCGTATTTTACTGAATTAGTTAGAACGCATTAATACCCAGAATATCCACCATTATTCTTGATGGCTTTTTCGATTCTTCTGGGCATTGACGATATCAACTTCCGACAAGTTTCTACAGGAATGTTGTACCAAATTTTTGGAATATTTTCCCATAAATATTTTTTTTGGCGTTTAAGTTCTCCCCAGAGGTTCTCAATAGGATTTAGATCTAGGGATTGACTTGGCCACTCAAGGATGTCTACATTATGAACTTGGAACCATGATTTGACAACTCGCGATGAATGTTTAGTATCATTGCCCTGCTGAAATTTCCACAAAAGCGACATATTATTCTCCACATATGATAACATTACCGTTTCCAACAAATCCTTATACACGAATCTATCCATGAAGCGATTAATTTGATGTATCGGACCAATACCTTACGAAAAACAGCCCCATACCATTAAGCTGCCACCTCCGTGCTTCACTGTTTTCTTTGTGAACCGGACGTCGAATTCTTTGCCTTTCGGGCGACGAACGTTTCTTTCCGCATCGTTACGAAACAAATTTATTTTAGTTTCATCGCTCCAGAGAATATTGCGCCATTGTTTTTCCCTCTGTGAACCGCACCACGTTTTATGAACTAAAGCAAAATTGTTCCTCTTCTTCAAATTTGCAGTCACTAATCACTAAGCAGAGGAACTTTGCAAGCAATCCTACCGGGTAGATTTGCGCTTACTAATTATCTTGGAACGGTTCGTGATGATACAACATTTCCAATTTCGCTTGCAATTGTTCTGGGCAACTTGAACGGGTTGCGTTTAGCTAATGTAACGATACGATTGTTGGTCACTAATGAAGTTTTTTTTAGATGCTCCACGCGTTTCAATAGCTTTTTCTGGCTTGAGAGCATTTGTAACGAAATTCTGAGACCGTCCCATCGATTTGGCAATGAATTTGTAGGTTTCTCCTTTGTCTCGGAGCTGTACTGCAATGAAATCCACGACCCATCTAATATTATTAAAAATTATAATTAAACCTTTATTTAGTTCACTTTCATCGAAATCGTACCTTCTGGAACTAAATAACGCTTTAAATTTATTCACTTTTAATTTTTACCAAAACACACCTATTTTATTGTCCAGATCAATTTGAATGTTGAACAAGTAAGCAAGCCACAATATTTATCGAGAAGAACTTTTGCTGCGGGGATTCACCATTTCATTCCAAAACAGTGCCACCACACTTCCAAATTTGCCTTTTGATTGTAGGCATGGTCTATTAATTTTTTTCGCTTCATTATAAAAATTTTTGGGTTCACACCTATTATTCCAGGTGTGTATATATGTATAAAAATAGAAAAGATAAAGCAAAAATTTTCTTATCATTTTATTGTTGAAACAATGTATTTTAGTATATAAGTTGATATTGAGTTTTCACTTGAACCAATTTCCTTAAAATAGTTAGCATGAAAAACTTATCATTGAAAAACACAAACTGCTCAATATCTCAAAGCACACACATTTTTACAGTGGGTATGTGTAGCTGCTTAAATGTTTATATGTATGAACATAAGTTTAGGGGTAAGATTTTGCCAATTGTTTAATGGCGCAATTTCTTTATGCTGGTGTTGTATTGAAGACAACCATTGAATATTCAAAAAAAATAAAATCTAAGCAAATGGGAGAAAAGAACCACAGACTCTATTCTGACTAAAAATGAAACAACCGAATATATAATATATATTTCTGTATAAGGAAAACTTAGCTTGCTTATTGTGTTTACAGAAGATTGACATAATTTAATTTATTATTACCCGTATGAATTGTACTGATTGGAAGGAAGATTGATAGATGGGAGAATGAGAGAGGGAATGCAATGATAGGCCACCAATAAAGTGTTGTCTTTACCACAATGAACTTTTTAGTTTATCAATGTCGACTATGACCGCATGTAGCGCCAAGGCTGCGCTTTTCGCATCCACTCATGTTGTGCGTGTTATATTTGTACATGAATGGGAGGGACCTACAGTTTTATGCCGAATCCGAACGGCGAAGTGAAAAGGATAGTATTACTATTGTTATTTAATCATTAAATACTTTCTAATAAAATAAAGCCAAATTAAAGTGGTTCAACGTAAAATTATATCATTATTTATGTAGTTAAAATAATACGCTTTAACTTTCATAAAATCACAACGTTTTCATCACCATGATGCGATCACCATTACCAACCAAAACAATAGATTTGTCATCTGTAGCATTAAATTCGTAAATGTCAGATAACTCTTTGGATATCAGATCCACTGCTGTTGTGATGTTCACTTTTGCAGTTTCCGCATCCGACACCTCCACTTCTTCAATCCGCTCCACCTTCTCCACCTCTTCAACGACTATACTCGCATTTTCCTCAACGAAAATATTCTGCACACTACTAACGCCACCAATATGAGACTTAGCTTCATGTCGTTTTAAAATTGACAATTTTGAAAATTCCTGCGCACAATTTGCACATTTATACGGACGTTCTCCTGTGTGCACTCGCATGTGCACACTCATATTGCTCTTTTTGGTGAATGACATATTGCAAATGCTGCATGTGTGAGGCATAATACCATCATGTATCATGCGATGCTCCTTCAAATGAGATAGCTGGCGAAATGATGTAAGGCAATGTTCACATTGATACGGTCTCACATTGGAATGTATTCGCACATGGGTTAATTTGGCAGCCTGTGTACGAAATTTCTTAGGGCATATCTCACAGGCATATGGACGCTCTTGTGTATGTGTGCGTAGGTGATTTACATGCGTGAAACGATGTTTTGATTTCTTGCCACAATGAGGGCAATAGTAGAGTTTCTCATTTAACAAACCAATTGACGTTTTCAGCTGTTCATTGGTTTTTGTTGTAATTTGTGGTGATTTCTTTTGTTTGGGTAAATGTTTCTTCAAGTGTGAATCTAAATAACGTTGACTTTTAAAACTGCAAAAAGGTGAGAGTTAAAAATTTAGTTAATTGTTATACATATTTTACAGTTCATATTTTGATGATTTACCATTCCAAGCACTTAGCACACTGAAAATTCCTTTCCTCTACATGTGTAATTAGATGATTTTTTAACACATCAACACGGCCAAAAGTTAACGTACACAGCGTACATGCATAGCGACGCTGGAACTCATGTGCCACACGGATATGCCGTACTAGACTATGATAATAACGAAATTTTTTCTCACAATGCGTACAATTATGCAATTCCACTTCGACCATATGACATTGCTCGTGCTGTTTCAATTGAAAATGTTTTGGAAATGATTTTGTACATTGTATGCAATGAAAACGCTGATGTTCATGTTGTTTAATATGCTGGCGATAATCTGTTTGAGTTGAAAATTCTAGCAGGCAGGTAGCACATGTATACGTTTTCTGCATAAAAAAAAAATTATTTCATAATTTGAGCATTTTTGAGCTTACATCTCTTTACCTTTTTTAAACTCGCATCTGAGTCGTGTGTCTTTTCTGTCGCACTCACTCCGAAATGGCATATTTTAAGCACAATGCAATCTGATCCCGTATTTTCTGATGTGTAATTCTTATCTGTCGATATTTCTTTATCTTCTAATTTAATGAATCCTCTATCTTTTTTAACGATTTCTTCCTCTTCTTCAAGGTATACTTCACTCATATTATCGTCATTCTCTTCAACTGTCAACATTTCGTCATCGAAATTTTGTCCAATTGGATATTCTTGATCTAAAGTTGAAATTGTGTTTGCTATTGGTATTTCTTCAATTATTTCATTACTCTCATCAGCGACATGCAAGAGCTCATATTCAAATTCTTCTAAATATTCTTCATAGACTTCTGGTTGTTGCTGCTCCTCTCCATCTTCAATAAGTAGCTGTTCCGCTCGTAGTCTTTTTTCGGTTTCCTCGCTTTGTTTTCGTAAGCGATAGGATAAATCCAAAGCTTTTTCACATTGCTGGCAAATATATTTAGGCAAGCAATCGTCATAGTTAATCTGCATAAAATTGTTACCAATAATATAATGAAAAACCTAGATAAAAACAATAAATCACTTTATACAAACCGTGATATTTGCACAAATTTTTAGTTTATCGAGTAAGTTTTCACCTTCGATATACTTCAAATTATTGTTATTTCGGCATATTCGACAAATTTCTCCATTCATTCTGAAAACTTAAAGGTTGTTGTTATAAAAAAACAAACTTGATATGGATATTTATAAACTTGTAAAATTAAATTTTTAATTTTTGTTTATATTTCCACATCAGCTGAGTGGACGAGCTTTTTCTAATAAGCAAATCACACACACAGGGTTGCATTCATATTCACAGTAGTAGTAGTAATTTACATAGGCCATATACATACGTAGTATATTGGTTTGGTAGCAACCTATTCACAATGACTGCCAATTTCGCAATCATACAGAGACAGCTCATATCAAAATCATTTCTTTGCTTATTTATTTATTCAAGGTCTTTAATGTTGGGGGCTCTTTGAAGGCCACAGTATTTCTTTTGTGTTTTGTATTGTTTTGTTTTGTGTTAACTATTTCCAAAAATCTACTGTTTCAGGGCGGTTTAAATGGAAAGCAGACGGAAAATTCCTTTCAATTTATTTTGTAGTTAAGCCCCAAAATTCTGCACATCTTTGTCGCATTTAGACATTCTTTGGCTGAAAACAGTGTTGGCAAATTGTAATTTGCTATTTGATATTGAAATTTACTAAAAATAAATTCCATCTCTAAACGACAAATAGGTAAAAAAAAAATGGCCAAGCAAGACAAACGGTTGATATACAATTGAAATCTTAATATATTTAAAGAAAACCACTTACAAAATGTAGTATACTTCTCTACCTAGCAAACGAAAAAAAAGCGGAAAAAGGTAAACGCCGATTTCGAGGAACTTCTTTTCTTATTACTTTTGCTTCTTTTGAAACATAGAAGCTCAATTGAACATTTTGATTGACTATTATCTTTATTTCATTAAATATATTTCCCCGTTAACTGCGCTACTTTCCAAGGGTTCTCTACTCGAGTTTTTGTGCATTCACAATTTGCAAATATGTAGTAAAAGGTAAGGACACCACCATTAGTGAAACACGCTCTAAATACATTTCTATTTTAACGTAAATTCAAATACTTATTGTCTTTAATTAAGTCATTCATTTTCGTTAGTCTCATTAAGATCATGCTCCATCATGTGTTCCATCAATTGCTTCTGAGTGTTGAAACTCAAATCCTTACAGTCTGGACAATTGAGGTCATGTGCAATGCTGACGTGCTCATTCAGTGCGTTAGAGTCGCGAAATACAACTAGACATTCATCGCATTCATTCAAATTAATGTTCAGTTCTTTGTGTACGCGTATTCGATGCACCTTCAAGGCATTATTATTATCGAAAGCAATTTCGCATATTTTACATTGGAACATCTTTGAAAGGTTGGTATCATGAATGCTCAAATGGCGTATAAGATTATTTCTAAAAAAAAACAAAAAAAAACACAGCATTAGCATCAATTGGATTTTTAGATTTTAAAACTCAATTCAAACCACTTACTTTATAGCAAAACATTTAAAACATTTTCGACATTGGTATTTTTTAGCGCGACTTGGTTCCGACGCCGACGTGGCCATTATGTCAACAACATGTGTTGCCGAACTGACGTCCAGCACACTCGTTGGAAAGTCATAACCTAAAAATTCATTGTCATCGATAGGCGTCTCTTCTTCTTCAAGCAATAGTAGCATTTCGTTACTCTGATCGGTAGAACTGTTGGTAGTAGCGCTGCTACTATTTGGGCCTACGTTTTTATGATTATTTACATGCTTCTTCATGTGAACTTGCAGCAAGTATTTGCTGTTAAGAAACTTTTTACAAATAACACAAATATGTGTCTGCATATCACCATCTTGTTCCGATTTCATGTGATGTTTGAGTAGGTGAGACTGCAATTTGAAGAGGAGAAAAGCAATTAATTTAACTAAATAAGTAATCGTTTAAAAAGAATTAAAAAATTGCACTGAGAAATACCTTTAAGCCGTCCTTCTGCCGAAACCACGATCCACATTCTTGGCAGGGAAACGGTTTCTCGCCCGTATGACGACGCATGTGGAATACCAAACTCTTACACTGAGTAAAACCACGATTGCATATCTCACATACATACGGCTTCTCTCCGGTGTGTGTGTACATATGCTGCTTGAGTGAGCCATTCTGTGTGAAACCTTTGCCGCAAATGTTGCACGAATACGGGCGACTGCCTGCATGCGTGGCCATGTGGCGTGTGAGATTTGTTCTTGTACTAAAATCACGATTACATTTCACACAAATAAAACGTGTATTCATTGATGCATGTACTGGTACAATTGGCGATTTCCGATTGGTCCGATTAGACTTACGTGCCGTTTTAGTTTTATTGGTTTTTGCTACTACCGTATCCGCCTCCGGAGCTGTTGCTGCTGCCGAAGTGGTAGCAACAAGTTGCATATCGTTTGAATTATCATCGTCCAGTTTGGGTACATCATCCATTTCATCGAGTATCTCGATTTGCGTTGGCATCAAATCCTCACTATAAGCATTTAATTCATCTGTTGTATTGTCATCATCAGCCGTTGAAACTGATGCATCAAATTCTGTACAATTTGCTGCTTCATTCTCTTCAAGCATTGCTTCATATTCTTTCAAATAGCCATCATTGTTCACGTGCTGCTGTATTTGACTTTGAGAGTTGTCTTCACTTTGATCTTCTAATATTTCATAATCTTGTTCTTCATCATCAGTAAGTACAGAATTGTTAATCTCTTCTCCTATTTCCATATGTGTCTTGTCTTTTGTCTCAGTCAAATCTTCGAAAATCATATAACTTCCTTCTTGCTCAACATCTTGAAATTCTTCGTCCGCTTCCTCTTCTACGAGTTTCTCCTGCTCGTCTTCTTCCTCCTCTTCGGCTTCTTCTTCCTCTTGTATTGCTTCCTCATGTTTAATAACACCAACAACAGCTGGCTCCTGTTCTTTTTCCGTTAATAGCCTTGATTTTGTCACAGAATTTGGTTGCTGTTGCGCTTCGTTTATAGATTTGCTTTGTTTCTGGCTGAGTGCGGATTGTTTTCGTTGTCGTTGTTGAGATGCCATTTGTTTTTGTTGAGGTGGCGACGGTAGCTGTTGTTGTATTTCTTGCTCTTTTTTTTGTATTGTAACTGATGATGCTGCATCGTCAAGTACTAAAACTAAGAGATCATCGTATTCCTGTGGTACGACATTATTATAAGGACTGGTTTTTGTAACATTTTGGAAATCATTTTTAATTTTTTTTAAAAACGTTTTTAAGTTTGTATCAGATGCATGTGCCAATTCGACAAAATAAAAAGCAATCTTTAAACGTGTTATGCACTTGGCGCATACTGTTGCTGGCATGCTATCAGTATCGTTGACCTGTAATAAACAAAATATTTAGTAGGGACTAAAAATAAATAAGTCCAAAGTACAAGCAAAATATAAAGGTAAGAATATGAACTGCAATCATATCATCATATGAAAACAATGGCATGATGGTGGTTAGCATGCAAAATATAAAAATGTTATCATTTAATAATGATTCCATCTCTCCTTCAAGCATCTTTCATCGTACCATTTTATTATTGGAAGTTTAGGTATAAAACTTACCTTGGAATAAAGATTATTAGATTTACATGTTATTTGAAATTTCATCGATTACACTCCCATGGAATTGAATTTGGTCGCTAACTTTAATGTTTAACTCTATTAACAATTTATTTATTTAATACAGCATTTAGAAGAAAAATCTTTTTTTATTATAAATTATAAATAAAATTTACATTTCCAGCACTTTAACTTCATAGTTCAAAATTCAATCAGTCTCATCTCATTCATCGTTATCATTATCCATTCATTTCTTATCCAGCACCGTTTGTGCAATCCAACTTAAATACGGAGCATTGCCCTGCTCGATGGGCAATGTTATCACTTCAGCAACGCTATATGGATGATTTTCACGCACCCATTTCGTCAACTCTTCCAGGCGACTGGTGCGCGTTTTAATCATCATCAGATATTCATTATCCTCGTTAACCTTATCCTCCCACATATAAATCGATTGAATATGCGGTATTATATTAACACAAGCCGCCAATTTATTTTCAATGAGGCCTCGTGCCAATTTCTTGGCAGAATTTTCATTAGGGGTTGTAACAAACGCCACGGAACAGCTGCCAGCAATATATGTTTCAGTGGAGACTGCTGGTGTTTCAGGTTTCTGTTCGCTCATGTTGGCGTTATTCTCAGTCGTGGTAGTGCTAGTCGATGAAACAAACAATCGTTGGTGTTTTTTATTTGTACAATGAGAAACGGCAGCGGTTGCTGCAGGATTTTTCGCAATAGTAGGACAAATATTGCCGAAAGTGATAGCGGCAACAAATATATGACGGGCCAAGAGCTTGCTTCTCAAATGCTGCTTTAATATTTGCATTGAAATCCACTACTAAATACGACCGGCAGCCGAACCAAACTGTTTATTCAGTAATTTTTGTTGTTATGAAAATTCTTGATAGCTTGATAGATTAATTTTGTAGCAGAATAAATGAAATTTGAATAGTGTTGCAATCTAATAAATATTTTAGTTACTCGCTTAAATACTTTAGAAGTTTTATACATAAGCACACAAAGTGTTAGAAGTAAAAATCTATTTAATTTGCGGTTAAAAGACAGAAATTTCTTAATGGGTTTTTAACATTTATTAAAGATGTGAATTTCGTATTTCTTTCATGCTGAATTTTCAAGTCAATTTAATCTCAATTACACAAGTATTCGATTACTCAACATCCTCACCGAACACTTACCGCCAATAATCACTAATCAACCCAAAGGTAATGCATCGTGAGTCTATATCGATAATCTTCGATAATTTTCATCCCTTCTATTAAACTTGGCTATTTTCTGTATTTTGGTATGGCAAATAATAATTATTCTCATATAAACTCGTGAATATCTCATAGGTTTATAAGTGTGTAAACTTGTTAAATTTAAGAATACATTTGTGGAATTATTTTTAAACATGTTCGAAATACATATCTGTGACAATGTGGTCGCTGTGGCGTAGTGGTAGTGCGTTGGACTGCTACGCACAGTGTCCAGAGTTCGAATCTCGGCACAAACAAAATCAAAAAGTAGAAAAAATAATTTTTCTAGACTGCACCACCTCTTGGCAGGCAATGGCAAACCTACAAGAGTAAAAATTGCTATGAAAATCTTTTCACTTCGCCGTTCGGATTCGGCATTAAACTGTAGGTCCCTTCCATTCATGTACAATATAACACACACAAATATAACAATGACAAACCTACAGGAGTAAAAATTGCCTAAGAAAAGCTTTTCACATCTCCATTCGGCTTAGGCATAAAACTGTAGGTCCCGGTCCCTTCAATTCATGTTCAGAAAAATTTTATGAAATTAAAAGAAAAGATGAAATTTCGTATGTGGAAAGATGTACATATATGTTTGCCATATGTGTGTCCTTCAATATAATAGTAAGTAGTCTAACTTCATATTTTTAGAGAATGCATTTACTTCTCTGTTATTTTGAATTACTTGGTGTTTTAAGTTCCAAGTATTTTTAAGTGTACAAGTATCTCCATCTCCTATGCATGAAAGACTCTGTACGTGTTTTATTAAAGTCCTTCTATTGTGGTACATTAGCTATAAGATATTTTACCTTTTTATACAACGCTATTAATATAAAAAAAAAACTACAAAGGCCACCTTGAGTACCTATTTGAAGGCTTATGTGGAGAGCACCCCTGGAAGCAAAAAACTTTTTCAAACACACAAAAACAGCCAAAATTAATTTTTTGTCATAACTTTGGTATTTTATATTTTGTTATAGGTTTATAATTTGGAAAATAATTTTTCCGATTTTGGCAAGTTCATGTTGTTAGATTACATCTAGTGTATTAAACATGTTTGCCATGAAGAGAATAACAACAATGTATGTGGAAAAGGCTGATCAGTAGATCGTTTCGAAACCAGCCATGGTTCCTCATCAGTGATCTTAGTGGTAAATCTTTGCGTCTCAATAATCCATATAGGTTACTCATATTTGAAAAGGTAACCGAGAATTACCATTACAAGACGTTTCAAATATTTTCACTGAATGGTATTATTGAAAAAGACATAACAGACTGTCCTATATATTTATATTTATATTTGGTATTTATTTTTTTTTTTTCACTACTCAGTGCATAACGATCAGAACATGTTTCTTATGATATCTATCTATTTATATAAAAATTAAGATATGTTATGTGTGTGATGAATGATCTCGGAAATGATTCGATTTTTTTCAAAAATTAAACTTTCATGTTAAAGTACATGCTTTTCTGACGGATATAGGCTATTTATCTGCCCACTGCCACGCACACAAAAAGAGTAAAATGCCTACAACTTTTGAATCCCTTAACGCATTCACTTAAGCGAGCTGTGTTCAATTATGATTAGACGATTGATTACACTTTAAATCGAACTGTAGTTATTGGTGCTATGGATGACGTATGTAATCATTGCAAAGCGTACAAATTCAAAAATGAGCCACCAGGTTTATGTTGTGCTAATGGAAAAGTCAAATTACCGGCATTGGAGCCACCTCCAGAACCATTTTCTGTTCGATGCAGCACAATATCTCGAGAATTAAATTTATCACCAACTATTGCAACTTCATCCATTGTTGGAGCATTAAATCTTCTGGCATGCTCTCCACATGGTATTTTATCGGCCTTTATTACAATTGTGTGATTACCAGTAGGCATTTGGACGAGATCAGTACGGAAAAGTCGAAACAATTCATTATTCTCTTGAAGGAAAGTTTGGATTCGTTCAATAACATCTCGCTTCAAATTTGAACTAATTGAACATCGACGATCAACTTGCTGATCAGAATCACCAAGGAAATAAATTTGTTAAAACTCAGAAAAGGGTAATAAAGAACCCAAGCTGTGATATACATGTCCTTGGATATAAGAAAAAAAAAAAACAATTAGAAGCCAGATATACCTTGTTGTGAAAATCATTTTCATAATTGTCAAATTCATTTTCATTTCGAGACCAATTGCATGTTGTTCATGCAAATTACTATGTGGTCGCAAAATTGTCACGAATAATATTCGTTGTACCGAATGAAGTCATTTGGAAACCTGAATTATAAGATTGAATGTTTGCCAAAAAAAGGCTTTGATTCGGGTGCACCACCTAAAACCAATGAGCGTAATGGTTGTGGAGGTGGCTCCAATGCCGGTAATTTGACTTAAACTTTGAATTTAAACTGCTTTGAATTACTTTTTTAATTATGCACAGTGAAACGTGCATGGGGTCCGCTTGTAAAATATATAAAATACTATGTATCGGAAGAAAAACATCGATATATGACTATTATACATTGCATCGAAATTTTTTCGTTGTATCGACATTAAAATATCGATGTCTTCGATGTATATCGCCCATCACTAAACAGAGCAGCCATTTATTTTTACGTGACTACTACAACAAACTTATCGACACCAACTAATTTAATCTAGTATACTAGAACATAAATATTTTACAAAAATCCTTTACTTACCGACAGACGAGTTGTAAACTCAAACATGTGGCGCAAATCGTTATCATTTAAAAGCGAAGCACCGTCTTCTGGCTTCATACAAACACGACAAATATCTAAATTTACTTTAAAGTTCATTTTCCTCGCTCGCGAATATCCCAGCTTCAGCTCACCTTTAATACGAAATGTGTAAAAGAAAATACAAATGAGTGTAACATTTTGAATGTCAAACTATGAAATTGTGTTTGACAGCTGCGAATTGTGTGTAAAGCGTTTGCAAAATGTAGTAATATGTAATTCTGCCCTGAAAATTACTTTTATCTAAGAAGTCAACTATTTTCAGCAAATAAAATACAATAATATTTGATAAATGAGGTATTCATTGAAAATATTAGCATAATTCATTTAATTTTAATCGCGCAATAAATCAAATTCCACTTCAATGGAACTCTGACTACTTTTATCAACAACAGCTGTTTTTATTTTTGCATTATTGCTGTCCATTCGATTCGTTGTGTTTACAAAATTTGAACAAACTGGGAGAAAAGAATAAATAATTTTAATTCTTATATTTACAATATGTTAAAAGGAAAATTGATAACACAAGAAAATGCCAAATTTCTCTGTCAAGCTTGTCTCATACAATTAGATATTGAAAGTGGCAGCAGTTTCACTATAGGCAAGCAAATGCCTGCCGTTGCAAAGGATCGAGTTTATTTTGTTCATATAAAAGAAAATAAACAATTTCAAGATTTCATGACAACTAATATCGGCGCTGGAGACAACTCGCTGCTGCAATTACAACAATATCCACAACATATCTGCTTGAATTGCTATAGAAAATGGCACAATTTGGAAAAATTTTGTCAGAAAGCGCAACAGAGTGCAAAAGTCCTTCACTCGGTTTTCCAAGACAATCTTAAATTGGAAAATACTAGCCACTCTTATCACGAAGTGGTAAATAGGCCAGTAACAAGGGGAAGCGAAAAGCCCAAGAAACATGAAACTTTCGTAAGTGAGCGATATTTCTATGTAATCAAGTATTGTATTCTTTACATAGTTTTAAAATCTAAAGGACAATGCTACTTGCTTACACTTATTAAAATTTTCTAATGGTTTTAGGCAAACAATGGCGATGCTCTACTCGAAACTGAAGCTATCACACTTTGGAACTCCAAAAACCTTGTGGATATTGAAAAGTTCGATGTCAGCATACCAGATCCTTTTTCTGAAAATGAGCAAATGTTGGAAAGTATCAACACTAAAGATGAACTTAAAGAAGGAGATGAAGAAATGGATGTTTATTTAGATAATGAACTTGAAGATTATGAATCTGATCAGGATTATATACCTACAAGAAAAGCAACCATAACACCATCACAAAAACAACAACCAAAGAAACGAGGTCAAAAAAATATCAGCGGCATAATACGGAAACGAGTTGCTGCGTATCGGTGCGATAAATGTAAACGGAGATTTGCACGCCAGTTTCACTATGAAGCGCATATGCTTAAAGTGCACGAAGGTTCCACGCATCCCTATAAATGCAAAGAATGCGGTAAATTCTATAAAGCTGTCAGCGCACTGAATTATCATATGTATGTTTCACATGAGCTCGGTGAAAAGCGTTTTCCATGCGGCGATTGCAGGAAAGAGTATAAAACCGAGCAATCGTTACGCACCCATCGTCTCGCTCAACATTTAGGACAAAAACGTTCGAAGCGCTTCATTTGTGAACTGTGCGGCGCTGCTTTTATCAATCAGCAATCTTTAACCATACACAATAATGCAAAACATTCATCAAATGACGGGAACAACTACAGTAAAGAATATAAATGCCATAACTGTGATAAACTTTTTCAATCGCCATACACTCTCAAGTATCACATTCTTCGAAATCACACTCAAGAGACACATTTCAAATGTGATGTCTGTGGCGCTGGATTTGCAAAGAAATTTATGGTTTTTGCTCATATGCGCACACACATCAGTGATAGTGAAAGAGTTCCGTGTCCGCAGTGTGAAAAGCGATTTCTTTCTAAATCGGATGCGAAAAAGCATGTGGCTGCAGTGCATTTGAAAATTAAACCTTATCTTTGTGTGTACTGCGGCGAAGCGTTTGGCACTCCGAAAACTTTGCGTCATCATGTTTATATACACACCGGTGAGAAGCCATATGTTTGTGATGTTTGCGGACAAGGTTTTCGGCAGCCAACCTCAATGAAAACTCATCGAAATACACATTTCAAGAAATTGAAGACTGATCCGAACACGACTCACGTCTGTGACTGAAAAACTTAGTATTTTTACTTTGTAAATATACATTATGCACATATCTGTGGCCACAAGGAATAATAGCTAAAGTCGACTTAGGAAATATTTAAACTTAATGCATATATTTCATTATAAATCCCAAAATGTTGAGAGTTCTTAGCAATTCTCGTAGATTCTATTAATTAAACTCCAATAATTGTTGAAGAACTTTCAATATTTTGAGATTTATAATGAAAAATATGCAATAAGTTTTTATTTTTATTAATTCGACTTTAGCTGTTATTTCTTGTGGTGACAAAAATGAACCGAAAGGAGCTACTTTAAACATTAAAAATTAATATATCCTCTGTACGTACATCGCAATCCTTAATTGAATTTAGCCTATTGTAGTTATTCCGAAAGTTTTATGGATTAAGCAGAACACTGTCAACTGGGGGAGGACATGAAAAACTTAGGCATTGTCAAGGGAACGGGGAAACACCAGAACACATTCTATACACTGGGAGGCACTCGCAGCAGAAAGAGATATCTGGATCAGTGCCATCCAGGTGGTTCAGGCAGCTTAACCTTGAAGACCCATCTAGATCTGCAAGATTGGCTTGTTACCCTCTTAATCAATCAAATGGATTAAGCAACAGATTTACTCTATTAAAAAAATCGGAAATAGGAACCCAAACTTATACCTTCATTAGTGTTCAATTTGCCACATTTGAACGAGGCTAAAAAACTTTTTTCATAGTCTTAGTGATAGCCGTGCCGTGGCGAAATTGGTAATGTGCTGAACTGCTACACAGGGTGCCTGTGTATTTAAATCGCCGCACACTCTAAAGTCGAAAATAGATTTAATTTTGGCATCTCTTTCCATTGGAAAACATTGCAACTCGCCGGTTGGTTTCGGTATAAAACCCTTTGGCCCTTCCATTTTTAAGTATAAATAGAAGCAAAAGTTCGGCCTAATCCCTCCAAGAGCTCTTATGGCATTAAAGAAGAAAAATCTTATGGTTATTTTATAAAATGCTGTTTTCAGTATTTTGCTAAATCTACTACTAAAATATATTGTATTTAAGGGATATTTGGGACTTAATGCGGTTCCTACAATAATCCTGGATGTTGTTAGAACCATTGAATCATCTCTTAACTATAAGAAACTCGTTCTATGTGCTTTTCTAGATATGCAGGGGGCTTTCAACAACATAAAAACCTCAACCTTAGTATCTGCTCTTCAGGAGACAGGCACTTGTTGGATAAGAACCATGCTGTTGAATTACTCTATTACAGCAGAGTGGGGGCGGGGGGCAAGCTCGTTCCGTAAAAATGTGTGATTAAAGATTAGCACACTTCAAAGGGAAGTGTTCTCTCTTCTGTTATGGATTTAAGCACTTAACTTCTGGTTGGGCGCCTGGAATATTTCTGGGTACCTTGAGTTCAACTACTTGAGAGGGGCGCTAAAAGTGAATAGCTAGCTATAAGTGAATCTTTCTAAAACTGAGATTGTCCTATTTTCCATGAAATATAAAATTCCAGACTTTAGGCAAATCCGGTTAAATGACGTTACACTAAAGTGATCGAAACAAGCTAAATTTCTAGGTATAATATCAAATAGCAAATTAACTTGGAAAACTAATGCAAGCGTAAAAGCAAGTTCGGTCGTGATTAAGGATTATGTCCAAAGATAATACACTTCTATGTACAGTAGTTAAGACCTACCGTAGTGTATGGAGTAGTGGTTTTGGTGTCAACGTCTCAAATATTTCGGTGTCACAGGGGCCCTGAGGCTCTTAATGATATGCTTAACGTAGATAGATCTTTTTGTTAAACATATGGTTTTTAAAACCAGGCCTAAATTAGAAGAATGTAAGAGCTTAAAGATTAGTTCGATTTATATACACTATAAAATTGACAATATGGATTCTACTTCTAAGGATTATCAACAACCCTCCTTATATCTTCACCGAAAATTTATGATAAATGTTCCGTCACGAGATTCCTGCATTCAAAGGTTTGATGATCCAGCCAGCAGTTGCCTACAAATACGCTTCTATAACTGAATTAAGCGTCTTCTTCTTTTAATGGCACAACAGCCCTTGGAAGCCTTAGGCAGAGCTTCGAACGGCGAGTTTTTCATACGCAGTTTTTAATCTTGTAGCTTTTTCATTGCCTGCCAAGAGGTGGTGCCGTGTAGAAAATTTTGCTTTCTACTTTTTGGTTTGGCCTGTGCCGAGATTCGAACCCCGGACACTCTGCGTAGCAGGCCAACGCACTACCAATACTAATACCAAAAATTTCTTTCAAACACTCCAACAGTTGCAATGGTTTTCAAACCGGAATAGAGGCAATATATATTTGGCATCTCAAAGCATCGTGAGCAGCGCAAATGATCTGCGAATAATTATTTATTGGGACAGTCAACCTGCTCTGAAGACCTTAGAAAGCCATACTACTTATATAAAGTCGAAATGGCTAATAAAATGTTAAAATTCCCTTCAAAACCTTAGTACTTAAGTACTTACTTAATATTAAACTACAACTCCTCTGTTGGGTCCCAGGATATTCGGTTATAACTAAGTTCATGCTTTGAGGTAAGGCCCTGTAACATTTGTGGTGGTTAGATCTGTGTTTCTATTATGTAGCCTCCAATAAACATTTTTTTCTCCCTTTAAGATGGATTAGCCTCAGCTCATCCCGTATATGATAACTTTTCTGGCCCCAGACACTCTCGTACTACATAAAACTGAACATTTGGTCTCACTTCCTCGCAAAGAATGCCAATTTATTGATTGGAGAGTAGCTACTAAACATTGTGGTCGCTGTGGTGTAATTGGTAGTCCGTTGGCCTGCTACGCAGAGTGTCCGAGGTTCAAATCTTGGCAGAGGCAAAGTCAATAAGCAGAAAAACAATTTTTCTACACGACACCACCTCCTGGCAGGCAATGGCAAACCTACAAGAGTAAAAATTGTCTATGTTCGGATTCGAATTCGGCATCCAACTTTAGGTCCCTTCCATTCATGTACAAATACATATAACACGCTCATCATGACTGGATGCGAAAAGCTTGACCTAGGCTCTCCATGGGCAGTTGTGCCATTGGCAGAAACCGAACTATGCAGGACTAAGAACACTTTGGAATGTATTCATTGCCGTTGCCCAATACTAACTAGGACTAGATTAAAGACATTAGGAAACGCATTAGCTTCATGTTCTAATTCACTCTTGAAAGAGAGAGAGATTGACAGAATGAGAGTTTGATGAACATGAATACTCACTCGATACTTTATTTAACTAAATGAAAATAAGATACTTTTCTATAAAATTGCATTCTCAATAATACTAAAAGTAAAATAATTACGTATGTAAAACATTACCCAATGAAACAATAAAACTACTTACTTTACTTTACTTTTGATGGCACAACAGCCCATGGAGGGCCTAGGCCGAGGTTTTCGCATCCACTCATGTTGTGCGTGTTATATTTGTACATGAATGGAAGGGACCTACAGTTTAAAGCCGAATCCGAACGGCAAAGGAAAAGCTACAATAAAACTACTATTACCACTTAAACGAAAGTAATTACTTTATCGGTACCTTGTATTCAAATGAGATTCCATCGTTTATTTTCTACATCACTTGCAGCAACGAAAAGTGAAAAGTGTAAATTGTAAACAATTTTCACAAAAATAAAAAAAATCAATCAAATGCTAAATAAAAAATGCCAACATTAACAAAAGATAATGCAAAGAATCACTGTCGGACGTGCCTGAAGAAGCTGGGCACAAAGGAAGCAGCGGGCGGGGATATGGAAAGCGTAGCTGCTTCAGCGACGGCAGCCGAAGACAATGAACTGGAGGAATTCAAGGATATTTACATAAATATCACAACGAATTTGGAGCTGCGGGAGCTGATTGCGAAATACATTAATGAAAAGTCAGCAGATGAGTTAGAAAGTGAGCGGCAGTTTCCACAGAATGTATGCTTCAGCTGTTACAATCGACTGCAAAACTTTGAGAAGTTCCGGAAACGGGCTAAAGATAGTGCTGAAAAGTTAAATGCATTGTTGAGCCAAGGCAGTGGCATTTTTAAAGTGGAGATAGACTATGAAGACATGGATGGGGTGGCAATGACGCCAGTGATTAACAATGACGATATTTATAAATTGCTCGTAAGTCAAATGGTGTTATTGTTGTGGTCAAATATAAAAAAAACTTCTCATCTTATTAATCTTCTTTCAGCTGAAAGACACGCTGATGGAAACTGAATCTGTAATGTTGAACAGTTCAGCAGTTGCTACGCTAGCCAGCGTAGAAATGCATGATCCCGACCCGTTTGATACGACAATAGCAGCAACTGCGAAAACAAAAAGGAAAGTGGTCAAAACTAGTGGGGATGATGGTGATGATGATGGAGACAACGAGGGGTATGGCTGGCCAAAGGATGACCTCAGTAATGACAGTGATAGTGAAAGTAGCTCAAATGAATCTTCAGACTATTATGAAGAAGACGGTTTTGATAAAAGTCACAAAGAGAATAGCAGAAAAAGTAAGCAGAATAAAATCGCCGATGATATTGATGTTGCTGATGGTAAAGGCGGCGAAGAGGGTGACGATCATGAAGAAAAAAATCCGACACGTCGCACTTTACGCAGTGGCAGAAAAAAACCGGCAGTCGTTCAGCAACTGCCTAAGAAGAAACGACGTCGTACCAAAAAGGAAATGGAAGAGTGGCGCAACTCACAAAAGATCAAGCTCGAGAATAAAATAAAACGTCGCAATAAAGGCACGAAAAATAGCTTCAAATGTACGCAGTGTAATCATTGTTTCGCTCACAAAATAACGCTCGACGCACATGTTCGGAAAATACACGAGGGCAGTAAGCGCCCATTCCAGTGCGATCGTTGTGATAAATCGTATACATTCATTGGCGGCTTATACACCCATATCAAAGAGATCCATGAAACGGAAGTGCGTTCGTATTCATGTGATTTTAGCGGTTGCGATCGTGTCTATACGAGCTTCATTGCCATGCAAAAGCATAAACGCATCAAGCACACCGACACCATCCAGCAGAAGAAGTACGTATGTGAGCAATGTGGCGCCACCTTCAATCAAACTGGCAATCTTAAATATCATCGCCGCACCAAGCACCCAACTGAGGCAGAGCAAGCCGAGAAAGAGAAGTCCAAAGAACGGTTTGAATGTGAGGTGTGCAATAAGCTTTTCCACTCACGTTACACGCTCAAATATCACACGCTACAGATACACACCGACGACATGAAATACGAGTGCAATATATGCGGGCGACGCATGGCCAAAAAGTTCATGTTAGTCCAGCATATGCTGGTTCATTCCACAGATAAAATGCCCTGCGAACATTGCGGCAAGCAATTTATAAGGAAATTCGAGCTGGAGGCGCATATACGTGCAGTGCACATGAAGCTGAAACCATTCGAGTGCCAGTATTGCACGGAATGTTTTGCATCGCGGAAAACTTTGCGCCACCATGAATACATTCACACCGGAGAAAAGCCATATGTTTGTGATATTTGTGGGCAAGCATATCGTCAGCAAACTTGCCTTAAAAACCATCGAAAATCACATGAAAAGCTAAGTGCTGAGGCGTTGTTGGCGGCGAATATAAATCGCACTTTTATAAACTCATTTATAGTGCCACAGGCACAAGAACAGCAGCCACAACAACAGCAAACACCACAACCAGCAGCTGTTGGCGATGCCGTAGCTCTTTAAATTGAAGCGATAGTAGAGAACTCTGTAACATTTTCAAAACGATTTTTTTTTTTTATTTAAATTATTGAATTTATTTTTGACTGTTAATGCAATAATGAAATTGTAGAATTTTGATTCTTTTCATTTAATTTAGTAAGTGTTTAGTTTATTAGTTTAAACATGTTATTATACAACTATTTTAATTCGATTTAATATAAATGTTCAGATTTTCTACACTTATAGCATGTACTAGCGGGAAATTTGATTTTGCATTTAAAGTGAATTTTATAATTGTACGTATTTAAATAATAAGGAATACATACCCTTGACATATGAAATTATGCATTAAGAAACATGATTGCCATAGTATAATTTACATTTTTTAATTCTTTTATTTACTAAAACATTCAACTATCAACACTTGTTTGCGGCTTTATTGTTCCACCAGCATCTGTCGTCGTAGTTAAGCTTTCACCGACACTGTTTTTCATTTCTCGTTCAATGTAAAGATCTAAATCTTGTAAGGGCTTATAGTACATGTGCACCAACTGTGAGCCAGCCATCATCGAAAGCATTGCACACGATAGGAATTTCATGTATTGACCCCAGGAGACTCCTGCAGGCATGTTTAATTATTATTTTTTGTAGGTATTGTACTTCCTTTTTTAAGCTTTTTCCTTTGGTGCTGTCGATTTCTCTTGCTCCTGCGCAACGTGTAGTTTTTCTTCGACAAAATTTTTTGCTTGACGTTTTTTAAATGTGCGATCTGAAACGAAATAACCATTTCGATTTCAAAAACTTTCATTTTTCAAAATTAAATACAACTTACAAAAATTCGTTTCACCCACAGTCCAATTGATCATAGAAAATTCCAAAGCTGCTCCCAGCACAAAGAATAATGGCAGAAACCTGTATATACCAAATCGTTGTTTTCCAGGCCAGCTATCGAGAAAACGCTTGAGACTGCCGCTGTAAAGTGTCATTTCTGTAGAAGAATAGGTTATGTAATTCATATGTTGGATGCTTGCTATTTACTATTAAATTTTCAAATGTGCTTACCCTTTTGAATATTTACAACTACTTAGTAGTGCTTCATTACCAAAATATTATTCAAAATTTGCTGTTATAAATTTCTACAAATCCATTCAATTTTTACTAAGAAAACAGCTGATTTGATTTGACAGACCATCTGGGACTATCATAATTTATGGTTGCATAATCGAGTACTAAACATTCAAAACTTTATGAAGGCGAAAATGCAACGCTGTATGATCATACAAAAGCTTATTTACATATATCAACATCAAAAGTCAATGTTTATCTTCATAGCTGTAGGGATGGGGGTATCGTTAAAAAAAATTTCGACAACTTATCAATAAGCCCGAGGACTTGTTGATAAATAACAAAACGAATTATTCATCTAAATAAGCTATATAAATAAAAAAAAACTCAAACTTTAACATTACAAGCCAAGAATTTAGTTTAATCAAAACCCCAAACCGAAGGTGTTAACTCATATTTTGTCTAACTGCCGAATTTAAAATTGAACAATACCAAATTACATAACAATTCCATTAAAAGTACAAATTACTTTCCCGAAAGGAATAGGGATTATTTACCTTACGGACACCTTATTTTGGGAAACATGCATATTAACCTCAATCTTCAAGTTTTATAATTTTTTCCCCATTTAACGTACAAATGTCAGACACTAGTTTTAAAAATTAAACAAAACTGCGTTGATAAACATTTCCAAAAAGTAACTATTGTTTAAAGTTTCTACATATTCTGGTTTTCAAATAAGACTTAAATAATTCAAAATGATTAACTCTCCTTGGTAAGAGGTCAGGTAAACAGACATGCTTGTTTGGAAGGTAATTTAGAATGAGGGTAATTATTTTGCTTTTGAAATGAAAAATTTATTTAGATAAATTCATTAACTTGATAAAGAAATTATAACCCCACACGTTTCTATGTATTTTCCAGAGTCTACAGTTGACCAAACTTTTGTAAGAAAAATAGAAAAATGAGCCGAAGAAAAGTTTTATAATTATCGACAATTAGCGTTAAGTTGCTACAATTATCAACGTTGCTTGTCGATAATATCAACAACTATAGAGCTAATTTCCATCCCTAAGCTGATGGCTGCGGAAATATAAAACGGCCAAAGCACAGGGCCATTCATATGATACAAATTCAATAAAACTGCATTATCTTCAATCACAATGCGTAAACTTAGCTAAAAACATTTAGTATTTACCGGCAAGCAACAACTTGTTTTATATTTTATAAAATTGTTTTACAACAATAACACTATCCAAAAAATGTCTACATCGCTAAACGACACTAATGGTGCTCCCGTAAATGAGCGAAATATTGAGATTAAGGCGCGCATTCCTAGTGAGGCTGAATTCGAACGTCGTGTGGAAAAAGCACGTAAATTAACTGGAACTGCAGGTACGTGGAACAGCACACCACTAGCTTCTTCCAGGCAATTATTTTTATAAAATAATTTACTACAGGTGAATTAATCGTGCAACGCGATATCTTCTTCAACTCACAAAGTGGACGCTTCAAGTTACGCTATTTGCAACCACCTGCACGCTCGCAATTAGTTTACTACGATCGTCCCGATGTGGCTGGACCAAAACTATCAAAATTCAATAAAATCGAAATTGATGAACCCGAAGTGCTGGAAAAGATTCTAACACAAAGTAATGGTGCACAAGGTGTGGTAGCAAAAAATCGTTACCTGTTCCTACATGAACGCACACGTATACACTTCGATAAGGTAGAGAAATTGGGAAACTTTATGGAATTTGAGGTTTGTTTGCTGCCAGAGCAAACAATCGAGCAGGGGCAAGATGTTGCGAATGCGTTGATGAAGATGTTTGACATAGAAACGAAGGATCTAATAACGGGAGCATATTTTGATGAGTTGAAGAAATAGTAGATTGTCGTTACCCAAGTTAGGATTATGTTAAATACATCCACATATTTTATTTGCTACATTGCTATGTACATACTTAAGTTAACTCCAAGTGAACGCTTTTGTATGTGTAATTATTATGTTAAATATTCTAAAATAAAATTAAACAAACAAAACAATGCGAAAACTAGTGAGCTTTCCCAGTGAAGTTTAAAATTTACTATACTCCAGAAAATAGGTCAACGGAAAAATGATAGCACACATGAACGATAGCAAAATACTTAATTTACTTTTCACTTCCCCGTTTGGATTTGGCATAAAACTGCAGGTCCCTTCCACACAACATGACTGGATACGAAAAGCTTGTCCTGGGAGGACTCATGGATTGTTGTCCCAATAAAGGAAGCAAAGAAAGAATTATAAAATTTAATATTATAGTCAAAATGCTTCATTTCAAAGTTAGAAAATGTTAGTTGATTTATGTGATGTTTCCTGATCGATGATTGCTTGACTGTTTGGAAACGATTGCATACTTGCGACTGTTGTAATTTATTACTTTACTTACTTTTAATGGCACAACAGCCCACGGAGGGCCTAGGCCGAGCTTTTTCGCATCCACTCATGTTGTGCGTGTTATATTTGTACATGAATGGAAGTGGTCGCTTTGGCGTAGTGGTAGAGCGTTGGACTGCTGCGCAGAGGTCCGGGGTTCGAATCTCGGCACAGGCAAAATCAAAAATTAGAAATAATTTTTCTACATTTTCTAATTTTTTAATGCACTTATTCTCCAAAGGCGTTCATACTGATTCGACAACAAGCAAATAAATCGAAAGTCTCATATCTGTGGCTTCTTACTTCAAGGGTTGTAGCTTAAACTACATAAATATACTAGAAATTAGGAGATAGAATTTAAAAAAAAAAACACAGGAAACTTAAAAGAAAAACGAAACCTTCGTTACATTTATCAAAACGTCACAAATATGGGGTTAAAATTAGGACTAGTTAGAATTCAAAGAGAACTCTCGCAGTCAGATTTAGTGATATTATAAAAATAATCGATTGTCATTGCATTAATGAATATTCGTTAAATTAACATTGGGGTCAACGTTCAACGTCAACTAAAATTCAGCTGCAAGATAATTCCAAGATCTAGTGTGTCTGCATCGCATTGGAGTATAATTTGAGTAAAAGATCTATTATCTGTTAAAATAAAGTAAAACCAATTTGTTCACATAATGTACACTTTATTTTGTTGTTTCTTTTCAAAATTACTATAATATATATATATATATATATATATATAGTTATGTGTGATTAGTAAGAAAAAAATAAATAAAAAACCAATGTAAACGAAAAAATTTGCGTTCCTTTCGTTTTATTGTTTCCATTCTCGTTTTCCAATTTGCATACCGAATTATTTACAGTTTTATCGTTTAAATGATTTTTCAAGTCCTTTTGATTTCTCTATAATTATAAAAATTATACAGGTATATAATTTATCTGTGTTGAGATAAATTCATGATACAAACATAGTATATCTCTTTAACTTTGTATGTGGCAAAATATTTTGTTATTTTTTCTTTTCCAAAAAGATAAATCTTAAAATTAAGCAAATAACTATAATACTACATCATCATAAATATTAAGAGTGTTAACAAAAATAAATGCAAAAATTTATTTAAAAAAAGGAAACCAAATGAAACTTGTACGCTCAAAACAAAAAAAAATTGTAATGAATGAACGCATGGAATGCAATGCATACCATTAAAAAGGTTGAAGTCCATTGATTTTGCTTATGCCAGTAGTTTGGAGGCATGTACGATACACATTTGAAGAAGAAGCAAAAAAAAAAACAAGCAAATAAAAAAGTTTAAAGTTAAAGAGTTACACGTAAATGAAAATCTTATTTGACTAGGAAGTTGGTTGCTTTGTTGTTTGATTGGTTCGTTGAACAATAAAAGTTTAAATATACATAAAATAATTTATAGCATTAAATTGAATGATCGATTTTACGAGGGGCGAGGATTTATAGCATAGTTTAGTTATAAAATCGGGTTACATTAGGTGTACTCATATATTAAATTTTATAAATATTTTTCTTATTTGTTGGCTCTGCTTCTTGGTTTCTTGATAGTATGCACCTAACAATAAGATCCAATTAGCGTTATTGATAAAGAATCAGACACTGGATCTGGGGCAGAGATCGGTTTCCAGTACCACCAATTGTAACTGACTAAAATAGGGGAGAAAATGGTATATATGTATATAAAATTTAGAAGTGGTATATATGTATAGCTTGGATTGACATTCAATTCCTTAGCAGGCATTTGCTTTACTTACGCACGAAAGATTGCGGCAATCGCATCGAAATTGTGCGACAACGGTGGCGACATTCACTGGTTGGTCGTAAAATGATGAAACGTGAGCCCAAGGCCTGTTGCACGTATACATTGGCACACTGAGTATCGGGCAACTTATACGCTGGAGCCCCCGGCGTATCAATGGCCATGTAGCGTTCCAATGCAATACCCGGGCGTGAAGTTGGAGATGCGAAAAGTTGACGTAGCAAACGTGCGGGCAGCATGCGATTGCAACGCCACATATTATGAGTTTGACTTTGGTGGTGCTGCTGCTGTTTTTGTGGCTGTTGAAACCCATCTGGTCTATCAGGTGGCGGGGGCGACGTTTGTGTTTGCTGTTGCTTATACGTTTGATTGAACTGATTAAAGAGTTCATCTAAATTGGTGACTTCACGATTTGTGGATTGTACGCGATATGCATCGCGTAGGAAGATTTCATGGTTGTTGATGAAAATTTCGTAGAAATCATTTAGTTGTATGGGATGTTGATTGATCTGCAAACGGAGGAAAGGAAAATTGGATTAGTGCTGGAATTAATTGATTTTCTACTGTTGATTACCTTAAATACAAAAGGCACAAAATCAGATGTCTCTTTGCTTTTTCCACTATCAACACCTGCACCTTTGCTGCTATGCAACGAAGCACTTTCAACTTGTGTCAAATCCAAAACATTCTGAACATATACACATGGCTCACAACTAAGATCCTCCATTTGAAAGAAGGGATTCTCCATTAGGCAATGCATGTCGTAGAGTTCGGTGAGTCGCGGAAAGCGTTGTATGAGGGGCAATGTCATACGACGCCATATACGCATGCTGGGATAAACAAACGACTGCATTCCAATACGCTCCGCTTCAATGGAGGACGATGATGACGTTGATGCTGATGAGTAGACTCCATCCAAAGTGCCGTGATGGCGGTATGCAAAAAAGCAAAGAATTACAAGCATTATGTAAAATAGCCAATAAAGTATTTGACGACGTCGATTTAGTATATGATTGAGCAGTTCCCATTTGAAGAAGCTCAAAAGGAACGGAGGCGAGTAATTTCCAGTCCGAATTTCGGAGGCGTCATCCCCGCTTCCGCCACTGTTGCTGCGTTGCTGAAAATATTGAAACAACACATAATTGTCAAAGTAGAAGGGTCGAACTTGGAAATTCTCGGCCAGATTGCGTAGCTGCCGTAGTGCCGTTGTATACTTTTGCAGAACTTGATGACGATTAAAGTGCGGGTGGGGTGCTGCTGGGAAGTTGACATCGATATTTTCCATTTTATGCTGCGCTGCTGTTGGAAGGCTTTGTTGCAAAATAAATTTCTTAGGTTGTCATTTATTTAGTGTTTCGGCTGCAATCAATTACATTTTCTAATGTTTTTCGTTTTATGCGTTGTTAGTATTAATTTTGTTTGATTTAATTCTTATTATCTCCCACACAAATTTTTACTTTTTCATCCAATTCCACTCCTCTTTTGGTTGCTCCTTTGTTACTGTGCTTTTGTATTCTCTGCTTTTTTGTTTTGACATCCCTAATCGAGTGATGCCACCAGTGCTGCCAATTTCATGTATACAAGTTTGTTGAAAATAATTTCATAAATGCTTCGTAATCCGTAAAAACTTATATGTTCATAAGCATCTTCTTCTTCTTCTTTTAATGGACCGATAGCCAATTGTTTGCCTTTGCCTGCCAAGAGGTGGTACCGAGTAGCAAAATTCTTTTTTCCTATTTTTTGATTATATATGTGCCGTGATTTGAATCCCGGACACTCTGCCTAGAAAGTCAGCGCACTACCAACTACATCACGTCGAAAACTCTTAATTATTCTTTCAAATTTTGATAATTTTATACACATATAAATGTTAATGTTGCAAAGAGAGTCAAATGTCAATTTAAAAATGTTTAATTGTTTTATATTTATTTCTTAGCTGGCAAGTTTCTTTCGCTGCTACTGTCAGCTTTGACTTAAACGTAATTTACAATAACAAATAACAACGCCTAAAAGAAAAAACCTCCAGCCTTAACTAGCTCTCAATTGACGGGGTAATTGGTACATATTGCTCTAAAGTAAAAATTGGAAGAAAAGTTTTTCACTTCGACTTTAGTTTAGATTTGACATAAATTGTTGGTCTCTCATTATAAAATAAATCATTTTAAAATCTCTGCCTAGGCTCTCTAGAGCTGTTGCGCCATTAAGGGCCGTTCAGACGGTGAAGCATGCTCGAAGACCACAGGTCGTCTCACGACAAATCTCATCGTGTGGAAGCAAAAAATAGTGGTCTTCGAGTCGCTCGATGAAAATCAAAAGATTTTGATTTCTGCCAACGATTCGAAGATATGCTATGACGGTTTAACAGCAATCTCCATCGTGTGAACAAAAAGCCCATTCGCATCATGTATGTTGTCGAGCATGCTCGACTATCTGAACGGGACCGTGGGTAAGAACCGCTTATTCATAGAAGCAATTAACATTGCCGTAAAGGAGGCTTACAAATATTTTGACCTATTCTAACGTTTGATATAAAGAACGCATATAACACCGTAAATTGAGACACTTCAGTAAGGTTAACATGATGATACGACAAAATCAAAAAGTAGAAAAAACAATTTTGCTACTCGGCATCACCTCTTGGCACGGAAACCAAAGAAATTCCAAACAATATTTTTTACCTCAATCAGTAAGGTACGTATGTAAAATGAAGATCAATCTTTTTTAAGACTTTGAGTGAGTTTATTGATTCTTTATGCATTTATTAAAGAACTTATATTTCATCAAAGTCAGATTATTTATTATGTTCATTAACGAAATATTTTATTTAAAATTTTATTTTGTTTTGTAAGTTTTAGGAAAATTAGCTTGTAGGAAAACAAGTTGTTGTAATGACTCATTTTTATTACAACAAGCTATTATTAATACAGTATATGAAAAATCGAAAAACACGAGGTGAGATCGTCTTAACAATCAAATTGAAGCTATATGATTGCTGTAACTGCAATAGTTAAAGCATTGGCCTTCCTGACGCAGTTCTACGTCGACTGTTAGTCCCCTTTTCCAAACGGCAAGTTTTCTTGAAAGCAAGTTAAGTTTGTAGCCGGGAGGAAATGCCAGTTTCTTTTGTGCTGATCGTTCTTGGACGTGTCGACAAAGTAAAAGAAGAATTGACCAAGAAATTTTGCTGTATGGAAAACAAGTTGCAAGACCAAAAGGGAACTGGAAACTTGCTATAAAGAAAACTTGCCGTGTGGAAAAGGGGATTTACTAGTGTACGACTGAATATACGGTTAATCGGTCTAAAAAACATATTCTGCTTCCAAATCCGAATATTATGATAAATTTTACTCCATTTTATATTAAATCCATGTTTTTGCATATTTTAAAAAAATTGCTTGCATATAAACTTTTTGGATTTTCCAATATTTTTTTAATTTTTTTAATAACTTTTCAAGATACATCCATTGTAAAAATAAAATTTTAACTAGTGAACATTTTGGAATTTAATGAAAAAAATAAATAAAATAAAAATTACTATTCTATAAATGGATCTATGTTTTTAAATATGCTCCTATAACTTTATTTTATATTATTTTAAAATGAATTTATTTCCTTCTTTGTTTGTTAAATAACTTGCAATATTTTTATTTGCATATTTTATGTTTTTTTCTTGTTTCTTCGAAGTTCTAGTGCACATTTTATTTTATTGTTATTTAAATGCATATTATATTAAAATATTAACATATTTTCGATTTTTTAGTGCATGAAATTACTTGCTTATAAATAAATGCAAAGTTCCAACTTGCTTGAGGAAAATGTGGAGAAACTTCTTGTAAAACATAAATTTTATATTTGTAATTTGAATTTTTTATGTTTTTGGAAATGTTTTTTTTTTTTTAACAAACACATGTTTTATTGAAAAGTATGAATTGACTTATAAATTTGTAGTTTTGTTTTATTTTAGAAATATATATATATTAATTATAGTGATTTTTAGCGCTAAGAGCTTGCTAATTGGCGAAACCAAAATTTTAGTTGTTTGATAAATTTGATAACATAACAATTAATTTTAGTAACTACATTAATGAAGCACTCTAGTGATCATCTCTAAAATGAAAGAGACAAACTATTGTCAAACTACATTTCTCTTTTTATCTACTCATTCGTATACCAGGGTTACTTAAATTGGCAAAAATTTGAATGCGACTATGAATTAAGCGCTTTATTTTGCATCTGGCAGTACTGCGAACTAAATTCAACTCTGCTGAATTTTATTATCCAATTTATTTTTTGGTAAAAGTTAAAAATTATATGGTAGATATATCAAAACTGTAGCCGAGTTCTTCCGCAAACAAAGTCTGGATCAGCTTGAACCTTGTCATTCAAAATTTTATGTAGAACATTCGTTTCAAAATTTTGAATATCCATTCAAGCTTTTAAACCTATGGACCTATTTATAATTTATCTTATTTGCCACTTCCTTTCACTAATACTACGCTTCCATTGCAACCCTGCACACTGGCATAGTGCTTTATTTTACGTGTGTTAACAGCGTTGAGAAGAAGTCGTCGCAAGTGAAAAATATTAACCGAAAAGAAGAATTAATTACAATAATTTATTTTTTACAAAACAACGAAAAATTGCGTTTAATTGTCGTGTTATAATTGTATTTGTTCAATCCAAATCTTATAAGGTAAAGTGTGAATAACAACCAGAAAAAAGAAGAAAAGTAAAGTGTGACGCGAAAAAATGTGAGGATGAAAATATGAAGAAATTTCTCTTGCGTCAAAATGGAAAAGGCAAAAAAAAAGAAGAAATAAAGCAATGAAATTGTATAAAATTTAGCGAAAAGGCACAAAAGCATGAAAGAAAAATGTGCCAAGTGCGTAGAAGAACATGAAAAAAGTTTTGAAAATGTTTATGAAAATTAACAAATATTGTGAAATTTGATAAATTAAAAAAAAATGTAAAGCGGTATTTTTGTGGTGGAAAACAAAGCGTGACACAAACAAAACGAAATATCGGCGACGGCAGCGACGTTGGCGGCTATAGTAGCAGCCTGAAGCAGCGCAGCGCGGCAGACGACAAGGGAAATGAAAAACCCATAAAGCAGAAAATGAGTGAATGAGACATGATCTGATGACGGACAAAGGACATACAAGCGAAGAGCCAGCCAGAGAAGGAGTGAGGAAGTAGAATAAGCGGCAAATGTATTGAAAAAAAAGCAAACAAGAAATATGGACAAATAACAAAACGAAGGAAATACGTTGCTGCCGATGTTGCTGCTTGCTCCTGATGCGTATATTGCGCGCGCGTCTATGGCGGGCTTCGCCGCTCAAAGTCGACTCTGCCGTCGTATTTCGTTGCGTAGTTTCGTCTTTCGTTATTCATATATCAAAGCAAAACAAAAAGAACTTAAAATATCGTTGAGAGAAAACAGAAGATGACAAAACAATAACAACTACATTCAATACAAATATAAAAAATTAATGCAAAAAAAAAAAAAAAAATAGTAGTAGATTAGTAGTGAACAATTGGTAGGTAAATAGCTAAAGGGAGTGCCGAAATAAGAAGAGTGAAAACTAAAAACATTTAATGGCTATTACCACAAACCCATGTTTAAAAGATAATTGTGTGTTTCATCGACTGTATTAATATTTTACCGATGCTGTTCAAAAATATGTGTATATACAAACGAAAAATTTATAAAACCCCTTGCCCTTAATTCAGCAGTCCCACCAATCGAATATCTACCAGCATTTGTATTCTTTCCCACCCACTTTTACGCCCGTTTTTACTACTCTCTTATCAGCAGCTGCATAGTGCACTCTACGTTACTACTTGCTACATATAAATTACTATTTTTCTCTCGCATACGGCAATCACAGTATAGTAAAATATTGAGCCTTTCTGCAATTGTTACAACTAAAATGACGCATATACCTAGTAACTTTTTGCTCCTTCTCCTCATTTCAATTGCTCGTCTTCGTGTTCTATTTTTGTTGCTTGTGCTTTTCTTAATTTTGTCTAATTTTCAGAGGAGATTTATGTTCTGTGAATATTTTTTATTATCTTCAGTTCTTGCGTATTTTCTATTTTGTTACTGTTGTTTTTGTATTTTTACGAGAAATTACGATGAGTGTAGTCGTTGATTTTGTTGTCGTAGTCGTCATCGTTGTCGTACTGTTTGCCGTTATCGAGAATAGGAAATCGTGTGTGGATGCCACAATTACTTTTTTTAAGACTGAATGAAGTGAAAAGTAAAACGAAGCAAGAGTGTGAGCGATGGTGTAGTAGCACTGTCGGTCGGTACCCTTCGTGCGCCGTAACAAAAAAGAAGAAAAAGAAAAGAAAAGAAAAACAAATAGGAACAAAAATAGTAAAAAGTGGAAATACAGTAGTAGAAAAAATAAAGTAAAAACGTATGCGAGTTAAAATTGAAAAATTTTCCAATATTTTGCAGAAATAGTTTTTCATATCCAAGAAGTTTGCAACTTATTCAAAGTTTTGCTGTTGCAATGTGTTAAATAAAAACGAAATCAAAAACAATTTTGGTTGAAAAAAAAAAACTGTACAGGAAAATATGATAAGAAAAAAGTACCAACCAATTGCAATTTTAATAAGTAATCGTTGTGCATAATAAGCTATAAGTTGAAAGCGAAAATGTGGTTTCTATGTATGCATGCAATATGTGATTCAAGGAAGCAGTAACAACAACAACGGGCAAGGAAAACCGTAGTAGTGCCGAAAAAAGCAAAAAAAAAAATAAAAATAAGAAAAATAATAATAAAAATATTACTACTTCATTTATATATTTACCTCCCCGTACATGCCTAATATAATACATTTGTTTTTAATAAATAATAATTCTACAAGTACCTCAATCAATATTGTAAAAATCTAAATTTATTGTAAATACTAGTTATATACTACTATTCTTCATCGTTTCCATGTTGATTTGTTGCATGCTTGCATTTCGACAAAAAGCGTCAATAACAACAATAATAATTACAACAAGCTGGTGGGTGTTATTGTCGTGTGAAAATTGGAAGATTTTTTCAATATTTTCATCCTAAACGAAAAATTTTAACTACTAAATGCAGCTATGGCATCCAGCTGGCGATACGGAAAGAGAAGCAAATATCGTACCAAAGGTAAGCGTTCTACACATATACAAAGATATGAATATACTATGTATGTATTTATTCATAGGCTATGCATGCATGTGCCATTTCCGAGGGGTTTTATAAAGATAAGTTAAATAAGGAATGAAAAATTCAATTGGTCTAACTACGTATATATGTAGCTTCTTAAGAAAACCCAATGATTAAGAGAAATTTTGAACACCTCGATTGTCTAGTGGATATCACACTAGACTCACCCGGGTGGCCTTAGTTTGGTAGTTAATTATAATAAAAACTTCTTATATTTCTACCGGCATGAAGTGAATGAGAAATATAAGAAAGTATAAGAGTATACATAAAGTGAGAAAGCGTTAAACTGTAAGCCCAATTTTCGTATATGTGTAGTTTTATTGTATTCCCAGTAAGAAGAATTTTGTAGACAGTCTTGCAATTGAGAGCCTTGAAGTGGGAGAGGATGTTCTCTGGCTTGGCTGCTGCCTTCTATGTCAAACAAATGTCTAACTCATTTCTCATTATTTCCGTATATGCAGGGGCTCGAAGAATTTTCAGATCCTCAAAGATATCTCAATGTAGTCTAGTGTTCGGATTGAAACTCGACTGCTAAGTAAATTACAAGAGTATCTAGCTTTCTACATTTTCGGTGAGTACATCCACAGTTTTCATCGAGGTTGATTATTTGAGTTGCCAGAATTTCTGCAATTTCTGCTTAAAGAACGCTTGAAGTCTTCCTCAGAGATTCATATTGTCTGATTTTAGGTCCTTACATTTCTGCATGTGTTATATTGTTTCAAAAAGTTTAAATGTAAAATTAATTTTTCAGTACGTTTTCCAATTTCTCCATATGAACGATTAAATAACTGCTTACATAACCCGATAGTGACAGATTTGGCATTGGTATGTCAAATCCCTGCTAAATCTTTTGAGATATATTTCACCTTCAACATTCCTGTGGTTGATTGCTGTTAAATTTTCAATGTTGTTCATAGTTTTTTCACTAAGTGCAGCTACTTATCCAATTTTTGGAACTTGTTCACACGCGCAACAACACCATCCTAAAACAAAAACTATTTTGTTTATTTTATAGATAGTTGCGCATAATTGCTATGCTAAACACTTTCTACACTTTTAATTAAAAATCAAATTTTCTATGGCAACTTACTGGTATGGAATCAAGCGTTATAAATGCACTTATAAGTGCTGATCACATTTCAAAGTAAATGACGCATTAAATAAATATATACTATATAGAAATAAAGTGTTTGAAATTCTTTTAGTTTGTATTTAAGAAACTAATTGGAAGCACCTACTGTTTTATGTATTAGAATTAAAAGTCAAAACAAGAGCAAATTGAATTGTAGTATGTACATAAATATGTATAATTCATAGAATCGCAGAACATAACTCAAAGAGCAGAGCAGAATAAATAACTTCAAGATCCGAGTGGGAGAGCGTAGAGTAGAGCAGAGTAGAGCGGATTGGAATGGAATTGGAATCAGAGAAAAAATAGAGGAAGACAACAACGTCAAAGACATTGAGGCCGTAATGATTTTCGCAAGAAGAGCAACGATTGTTTTTATGTCTACTTATCTCTCTGTCTGTTTGTTTGCCTCTACGTCTCTCTGTCAGTCTATTTTCTTCAATATTTATTTATCTTATTATGTATTTTCGTTTCAAATGAAATGAGGTGAAATGTGGCGTATGCGTTTATTTTTATTTGTATTCATCTATTTTTATATTAGTATGTATAAATGTTTTCTTCTGCTACAAGTATGAGTGAGTATTTGTGTTGAAAGCAAGTGTGTATGTGTGTGTATTTACCAAAATAATCAAACAGCAATAACTAATGCAAAAACAAGATATTACAAATAAAAAGAAAAAAAGGAGCAAAACAAGAAAGAAAACGTATGTGAAGTTAATGATTATGAAGTCATAATGTCAATAATATTTAATTAAAATGTATGAGAAAACATCTGGTATTTAATTTTTAGTAATGACAAAAAAATTCGCATTAAATTTGTTATTTGACGTATCAGCATAATTAAAGACATCGGTGAGTTAAATTTTTATGGATACTCAATAAATGAAATTTTGCCCAATAATAATAATTTTCGCATCAGATATTATTGACGATATTTTAATAGTGTATACCAAATTTGGTTCCATTTGCTTTACTATTTATTTCCTTTGATATTTCACTAGTATGGAAAATAAGCGGGGCTTTTGCTAAATGTGGACAATTTTCAAAACAAACTGCATAGGATCCGCTTGAATCGAACCTCTGGTCCCGTCACAACCTTATCGCTCAGTGCTTTGTCGGATTAACTTTAATCTTTTATCAACAATTACACATATTTGAATGCTTTATGTAAATATTATTCACTGGTTGCCAAAAACGAAGCAGTTCAATGTAAATATCGAGAGAAGACCTCTAGAGGGTGTTTTTGTTTCTAGAGTCGAATGAAGTGCGAAGTAATTTCTATTAGTTGTCTAATAGCGTGATCACCTACTTGTATTCGTACACATATTCGTCTGTAGGTATAAAAAGAAATTGTGATGCTAGACTGTAATTTTACGACCCGCTCTCATATATAGCTTCCTTTTGCGAGCGGGTCATATTCCAGTGATACAGATTTTCACAATCAACCATTCGATTTGGTATTTGCAGGTTAGCAGGTGCTATGATTATTGATTGCATCGTACTAGTTGCAGAAAACGAGAGAGAGCATACACCAGCTCCGCCTTCATTTATACATAATCATATGTACATACATATATTCTTATGGAGATTAGCATATTGGCTGCAACATTGCAGCATTGCGACAATTGTTGCAATTATTGACTTAAATAGTTTTCTATTTTTACATATGACAGAGAAAACTGTAAACAATTTAACAACCGTGGAATGATTTGTTTTTGCTTATTATTAATATACATATGTACACCCCTGCTCAAAATAATAGGTACAGCACTCTTTCAACTTGAACATAACAAAAAATGGTTTTATCCAACATTTTAATAAATAAAAAAAATTAATTCAGTGGATATATAAATTAAGAAAAATAAACTTAATTACTAGTAAGTATAACAAAGAATCTGAGATCAATAAACATTTTAATGTGCTTTTTCGACTGCTCAAAAAAATAGTTACTTACTTAACTGGCCCTACAACCGATGATCGGTCTTGGCCGCTTCTACAAAGCTTCGCCAGTCGCCGCTGCTATGCGCCCGCTGGCGCCAGTTGATAAGGCCAAGTGCAGTCAGGTTGCCCTGCACCTGGTCTTTCCAACGGAGAATAAAAAACCGGTAAAACCGGTAAATATTCATTTTCGTAGCAAGAAAAAATAAGTAAATTACCCAAATTTTTACGTAGTAAAAAAGTGTTGCCAGGGGTGCGGTTTTCGTGACCGCCAGTGTACAACCATTCAAACGCATCATCATCATTATTTTAATTACTTAAAATAATTAATAATTAATAATAGAAATCGATTTTATACATAAACAAATCAAATTTTAAACTAGTGGTTCGGTTCAAAAATGGTTTAGTTAAAAAATCCGCAAAATTATAAATTTTTTTTTGCGTAGTTGACATGGGATTTTTTCCAGCTTTCTTACTTTCTTTTAATTGGATTCTAACCATAAATAGAACTACGTGTAGATGTATTTACTACGTATTTTTATTTCGTTCTTATCAAAATCTATCTATTCACTGAATCATTTTCGAATGCTTTGAAGTTTTCTGTATATGTGAAACAAATACCTAACTTGAATTTCTTTGAAGAAATCATTTCACAACTTCTTTCTACCAATTCCATCTCTCACTCTCCATCTTTCACTCTCTCCGATTTTAGCACTCTGCCATTGTACAGGGTAGGCTTATTATGTGATTGTGCGGTCGCTGCCACTGACACTGTCACTGCCTGTGTTTCGTGCGTGCTGTTGCGCTGCTTGTGGCATCACGATTTTATTTACGTTTCAGTACTATGCTGAGCCGCTTACGCCAGCATCAGCCCCAGCGACAATGAATGCTGACGTTTTCTTGTCGTTCACTGAACGCAATTCGTTCACAGTCGACGTACATAAGTGTTATGTGCCATGGAAATTTCATATTAGGAAAAATAAAAATATATAAATTATAAAAAATTGTCGAAAAAAAAATAAATAAAAAAATTACCAGAAAGAAGCCGTCAAGAAAATTGATGCAAAATGAAATTCGACAAAGAAGAAAGAGCAGTAACAACACCAAAAAAACCTTGATTTGTACTATTGTTGTTGTAATTGGAGCTGTTGGTGCCTGTCTTTCGTATGCTATTTTTATTTGAATTTAGTTCAGTATATATTTATTATTGTTTTAGTGTTTTTTGCGCAATTGCGATTTGTTCCTTACATTTTGACATGCAGCTTGCGTACATTGTATTAATAGAACGTATTTATGTATTTTATTTATTATTATTATTATTATATTTGTTACCATAACCAATTTATTCTTGTATCTGTGGCGAACCTTACGTTAATAACAAACAAATATTAAAACAACAACAACAAAATTGAGGTGGGGAAGTATTAATTCATTTTAATTTAAGTCTCAAAGTCTCAAAGTGTGCATATAGTACATTCTTTGTATAGGTGTAAGGTACATATATGTGTGTGTGTGTGTTTGTACAATACTTAAGTCCGCTTTCCATCCAACCCAAAGATGACAGATTACCTTCCTACACTTGCTGCTTGCTTGCTGACTTCCCTGTTGCCTGGGTACCGCACTACATAGCGTATGAGTAATTTTTGTTCTTGTCTGCTGTGTGTGTGTTTACTTTAATTTTAAAACTTTTAATCTAATATATTTATTTTGATTATTTGTTTTGTTCTCTGTTGTTTTCGCTCTTTTTCGCCCAACTTTTGTCACATAAAACACATATTGGTTTTTTCTTCAACTCTTTCTTTGTGTAATAAATAGTTTCATTTGTGTTGTGTCTGCTTATATATTATTAATTCTTATTTTTGTTGATTTCACTATGCTTGCCTGCATTTTTTTCTATGCATTTCAATTACGTATTTTTATTTTTTTAATATATTTTTCTCTTTTATTTCTTTTAATTTATATTCTCAAATATGTGGGTACGTCTCAAATAGTTTAGGAATATTAAAAACATGAAACTCTGTTCAGTTTCTCATACATAGTTTCTCTTGTGTTTAATTAAATATCAACTGCTTTAAAAACAAAAATTTTATCTCCTTGGATGCAACTGTTGCCAGTATCTCCATAAGGACAAGTTAATTGCCAAAAAAAAAGTCTCTCTGTTACCCATGGCACGTTACACTGAGACTCTCATATTCTTGCGGTCATTTGCAGCGTTGTTATGTTTCGATTTCTATTTTACAGAGCAAAACTGGAATAAATTGATCAAAAAAATACTTTTCTCACCATTTTCCATAAATTGATTCTCTGCTTTTCACGATAACTCTATAAACTCATTGGCTCATATCGTTACCCTCGTGTTAAAAGTAATATCTCCACTTTTCCGATCTCATGCATAAACCACAGCAAAGCCATCTCCTTGTGAGTCTTCCCCCTAATATAAACTGTAGATCTGGTACTGGTATGGTATGGTACTTTCGGAACTTATACTTCTGACAAGCTCCAAACCAATTTTAAGTATTTTAAAGTGGACGTTGCGAGGCCAGTCAATATAATCACAGTCTCCTCAATATTGTTAACTGTGTGCATGCTGTTGCTTCCTCCTACAGTTGCTCTCGATGTCGTGTTATTTGATGACAGCATGTAGTCAACTTTTATGTGTTCCACAACAACATTCTTAAAAAAAAAAAAAAAAAAAAAAAAACTATCTCAACCAATTTTATATTGGTTGAGGCTTGTGACTGGCGGAGACCTGTTTACAGTGTGTGAAATATTTTGAAATAAACACAAACAGGAATTAAAATTGTGGTACTTATATCTTTTTGCAATTAACAGTCACGAATTTCAAATATTTAAGGACAATTTCGTGGTCACCCGGTCAGAAAAATAATTGGGCATAGTTTCGGCTCTGGTGGGCTGATTTACAAAACTCGTAATTCGATACATAGAATTCGGTCGAAAATCTATAATTATATGTTCTTGCCGAACTATCCTCCAAATTTAGTAAAAAGTTAACCAATTTAAGACTACAATAAAGGGCAACACCAACACGAAAAATGTACGTGAATTAAACAATAGAGTTTTGTAGGAAATAAAGGCAGCGGCACCAATTATGTAAAGGTGTAAATTCGGACTTAAAATTTTGTGTAATTGACAAGTATTCTGTACGAAAAATGAGTGAATTTTAAAGGATTGACAGCAAATAAGAAAATACGAGACAAGCTATACACAACTGTCAATTGTAGTTGTTATATTCAAGACCAGATTTCAAATGGCATAGATTAAGGAGTGAGATCGAAAAAATCTTAACATATAAGTATAAAACTCAATAATTTTTAAACGGTTGATCTTAGAGTTGTGTTTTTTTTTTTAATAATTGATAATATTTTACAAATTATAGAAAAATATAACTTTTATAGTTCTAACCACTATTTATGAACTCGTTGACCTTTTTTGGTAAGCCTTCCATTAGAGATTTGATAGTTGTTTCAGACACCTTTTTGGAGCAGTTTGCCCATCTCCTTTTAATCTCTTAGCTCCGAACAATTTGGAGGATTCGCCTCACTTGGTACAAAAACTATGTTATTACTTTGGTACCACTCCAGAGCTTTCTTGCCGTAGTGACATGATGCCAAATCGGGCCAAAAATATGTAGACACATTGTGCTCTCTTATGAAAGGAAATAGCCTTTTTTTCAAACATTCTTTGATGTATATTTTGGTATTTATAGAGCCCACTGTAACAAATGACTTGCTTATTTTGCCGCAACTGCATATAGCTTGCCATACCAGGAATTTTTTAGAAAATTTTGTCTGCTTTTGGATCCTAAATTGTTCTTCGACATTTCCTCGAGCATCAGCAACATATAAATTTTGACCCGGAAGCTGCGTAAAATCTGCCAGTACATACGTTTCGTCGTCCATTATGCAACATGAATATTTTTGCATGAAATTCGCTTTTAATTTCCGAGCCTTACTTTAGGGGTCTAAATTTCTTGCAGCATTCCTGTCTGGAACTTTTTGGACTTTGTATGATTTCAAACCTGCATTGGCTTTAACTTTTCGCACCAAATAGTCAGAGCACTGGGCGAACCGGGCAGCTTTTCTAGCAGATGTGTTTGGCGATCTTTTCAATATGCTTTCTATTTTCTTGGCTTTCCCAATATCATGTGGTCCTTGTATTCTTCCCGAACCAGGTTTCCTATCTATGGTCAAATTCTGAAACTGTTTAATAACATTGGAAACAGTTTGACGGCATACCTTCAATTCTTTGGCCAATTTTTTGTAGGAACAATTTGGATTTTTTTGAGAAGACGTACTTCTTTTTCTTTACTCATTTTGATCAAACTCACAATAAATCAACATGTTTGTCATTAAAAATAATAACTGACATATTTTTCAAAGGTAACTAGATCATCAAAGAAATTTTTAAATTTTACACCCAACAAAAATTGCTAGGTAAAACGTGTGTTAAGATTTTTTCAATCTCACTCCTTATTATGTCTTGCGTCATTGAAAGTGGTCGCTGTGGTGAAGTGGTAGTGCGTTGGACTGCTACGCAGAGTGTCCGAGGTTTGAATCTCGGCACAGGCAAAATCAAAAAGTAGAAAAAACAATTTTTCTACACGGCACCACCTCTTGGCAGGCAATGGCAAACCTACAAGAGTAAAAATTGCTATGAAAAGCTTTTCACTTCGCCGTTCGGATTCGGCATTAAACTGTAGGTCCCTTTCATTCATGTACAAATATAACACGCACAACATGAGTGGATGCGAAAAAGCTAGGCCTAGGCCCTCCATGGGCTGTTGTGCCATTAAAAGTAAAGTAAGTCACTGAAAGTTAGTGTATTCGCTGATAAAATAAATTTAAAAACTACATCAAAATAATTTTACTTGCGACTACAGTGACAGCATAACGTCACTAGCATGACCAAAGATTAAGTTGTATTGAAATTTATAATATTCATTTACAAAAAGAAAAACAAAAAAAGTGAAGTGAAGAAAAACAAAACAAAATCAATGAACTTCATAAAATTTTATTATACTAACTGCATATCTATAAATAATTAAGTAATAAAAATTGCTATCGATAGAGGTTAGAGGTAGGTAGTAGAGTCATCCAAAGTTCGTTTCGTGCCGCAAGAAAAGATAACAATTTTTTTGTTTGTTTTAATACTTCAAGAAATCCTAAAACAACCAACAAAAAACTCCAGAAAAAAAACACAAGAACAGAAATATTTTCTTTGTGGTATTTTTATTAGTGCGAATAACTTTATAAGTATTTTGACTTTTGTTTTATGGCCGAGATTTACGTTTGAAATCCAAATAAATCTAAATCACATGGGTGATTTCTACAAGAAAAAAGAAAAAGAATTACCAAAAAGAAAAAGTTGAGCACACATTTTTATAACTACATAACCAAAATGCTTGAAATGGAAATGCCAATTCAAATGACACAATCTAAGAATATATCGAAATAGCTACTTAAAATTTAGGAAGTAAATTTCCAAATTAAATTTTTTTTTTTTAATTATAAATGTGAAAACATAAATCAAAAGTATAAATCAAATTTGTCTTTTTTTTTTATATAAACACAATATTCCAATTGAAACTCAAACCTTAGCAATCAATTTCTTTACCGCAGCTGTCGCCTTCCACAAATATTGAGTCATAAAACTAAGAATTCTTCGAAAAATAAATAGCATTAAACAACACTATTTAAAATTAGCAAATAAAAAGGAACAACAAAGTATTTTTAATTCAACAAAGCAGCAGCAGCAAACAAAAACAACTATATGCGCTGGCATATGCATGCACTCATCAACCGGAAATTCCAATACAAAACCAAGACATTAAGTAGACCACAACAGTAGCAACAGCAGCAGCTATAACAGCAACAAAAACTCAACAGTAAAAGAAGTATGCACATAGTTAGCAACAATGTAAAGAGAAAACATAGTTAACAACATTAATTAATGATCAAAAATATTCAAAAAAAAAAAAGAAAAACAAAACAAAAACAAATGTAAATAATCAATGACACCATCATTGCAAACATTTTGAAATTGCAACAATAACAAGAACCGCAGCATCAGGAACACAAACAAACAAACAACGCACAAAAATTGCAATGAGGGCATTAGCCTGAATGAATGAGAGAATGTGGAAATATTTAACCATATACCCAATTATACATTTGTATACACGTGTAGATTTGTTTGTTTGTGTAATCTCTCCCTCTCTCTTTTCTTATCATTGCCAGTCATTCTTCCTCTTTCACTCTATCTCTGGTCGGTATTATTTTTTAACAACAAAAACAACAAGTAACTCCTCTTCGCAATGCTATGTGAGAAGCACCGTTATATGTACATTCTCTTTTACATTTCTTGAAAAAAACTACTTTAAATAGCAACATTAAATCTCTTTGGCCAAATTATTTTTGACCAATGAAATATTTATAGCAGCAACTCAAAAAAGAAAAAACCGGCAAACAACAACAAACAAACGGCGGTAACATCAACAACATCAGCTAACTACAACAACAATAACAGAGACATTCTTGGATACAGTCAGTGAAATAGAGAGAGAGAGAGAGAGAGAGAGAGAGAAGAAAGAAAAAACACCAGCAAGAAAGAAAACTGACCTCATTAATATTAGATGAACACCAACAAGCAGCGGCATCAGCAAATGTATAAAAAAAAGAAAATAAATTTCGACATCTGTAAATAAAAATAAAATACTTTTTAATCTTAGATTTAATATTTGGAATTGTATGAAGTTTCAGGAATCTCGGCTTGATTGCATCAATGAAAATGTACAATGTATGGTTCAATTAACTGGGGAATGCAATTAACCGAGTATGTTGAGTAAATTTTTAACTAACCCTTCATAAAAGTTATGGTTAATATGTAAAGTTCCTAAGATTCAAGTCGCTCTTAGTTTCCATGCTCGTCTTCTCATAGCTATCCGTTCATGTACTTTAAATGTGAAAGTCACGTGAGTCAATTATGACCTACATGTATAAGTTATTGCCTCCTACGTAAATATTCTAAATTTATTTAAACAATGCTCTATAACAACAAAAACACAAATGGAAATGCCTGTGTTTTTGTGTGTATCAAAAAAAAAAAAAATTTAAACAAATACAAACTATGATGATGGTGTGATGCTAATATTGTTGCCTCACTAATCTTTTGCTAGCCAGCACCTTCAGCTGGCAAGTTCTTACTCATACAAGCACGCTGCCTTCTCTTTTGATCATTTGTTTTTAAGTTGTAAGTTTTTTAAAATTTATTTTTGCTTTCCAATATTTAAAAATGATTCGTGTGATATTTTTAGTTCACAGTCGTGGTGATGATGCAAAAAACGGGAATAGATCAGTTAGCAGTAATAAGTACATTCCAATTGACAATGTATTTTTATATATTTTTTTTTTTTTTAGCTAATACTAATTTCAGATACTATTGCAAATGCTGGAATGGAAAGTACTTAGTATACGAATAACGTTAATACAACTGTTATTGGTAAATTATTGCCAATGCAAAAATATCCGCTCACATATTTCGGTCTCACGTACACAAAGCACTATATGGGCCAGAAGCTTCATTGGGAGGTATCGAATTTTTTTACTTACTTACTTACTTAGCTGGCGCTACAACCGATGATCGGTCTTGGCCGCCTCCACAAAGCTCCGCCAGTCACTTCTGCTATGCGCGCGCTGGCGCCAATTGATAAGGCCAAGTGCAGTCAGGTTGCCCTGCACCTGGTCTTTCCAACGGAGATTAGGACGTCCCCTTCTGCGTGTTCCTCCACCGTGGTTCGAATAAAACACCCTTCTAGCCGGAGCGCTTTCTTCCATTCGCTCAACATGACCCAGCCAGCGAAGCCGCTGGAGTTTTATACGCTTGACTATGTCAGTGTCGGCGTACAGCTCATACAGCTCATCGTTCCATCTTATTCGATACACGTCGTCCACGCATACTGGACCGTAGATCTTACGGAGTATCTTCCTCTCGAACGCTCCTAACAGCCTCTCATCATTGATGGTCAATGTCCACGTCTCTGCGCCATACATTAGGACGGGAAGGATGAGGGACTTATAGAGCGTTATTTTCGTCGGTCGAGAGAGGGCTCTACTTCTCAATTGCCTACTGAGCCCGTAGTAACACCTGTTGGCAAGAGTTAGTCTCCGCTTGATCTCAAGGCTGAAATTATTGTTGGTGTTTATGCTGGATCCTAGATAAACGAAATCCTTGACGACTTCAAAAGTGTAGTTGTCAACAGTGACATTTTTTCCAAGACGCCGTGACTCTTTGTTTGTTGACACAAGGTATTTCGTTTTGTCCTCGTTCACCACTAGACCCACACGACGAGACTCCCTTTCCAGGTTGGAGAATGCTGTACTGACTGCTCGAGCGTTTTTGCCAATGATGTCAATATCATCAGCTTATGCTAGCAGCATGACACTCTTGTCGAATTTTTTAAAATAAGAATATAAGTATCCTTTCATAAAGGGTGACAACTTCGATAGTCTAGTGCAGAGTCGGGTAAAGACCGTAGAGAGCTGCGTCTTTCAATGTAAGTATTATGTACGGAATGCTCAAGAATCAATCGCAAGCATAACCGTGCAAGAGTTTGCTCTGGTCTAGTGAGATTGTGTTCACCAAATATTTTGGGATCCAGACAAACACAACCACGATCACAATACCATCTCCTATGCAGTTGCTTACTGCCTGTTATATATATATAAACATACATTATGTAGTTCTCGATTGAGGCGTGGAGAATAAAAATAAACAAAAATTGTAGAATGGAGAAAAATCAGAATCACAAACTATAGGAAAAAGCACTGTGCGAAATGAAATTAATACAATAATTACGGGAAAATGTAAATGAGTAAAGCACTCTACTCTCTATGCCCATCTCTGGTCTAGTGGGATGCGTACTAGACTCTCACCCGTGAGGTTGCAGGTTCGATTCTCGTTTTGTTTCGGTGTTTAGTTCTCATTCATAACCTTCTTACATTTCTAACGCTATGAAGTGAATGAGAATTATATGTAAACACAACTTAGCAGGCAATGGCAAAAGGAACAAGTGATAACAAATTGCCACCTCATAGTTCGAACCCGGCGTTCAACTGTGGGTCCAACTTGGGAAAAGTACAATGGTCCAACCGGCAGGAAAACTCAGCCCACATACAAAAAAAAAATGTCGATTCACTATCAAATGGCTCCATTTATTGAAGTATTTATTTCAGATAAATGATTGATTATATCAGAGTCGGGCAAACCAATAATAAGCATTCATGCTTGTGTGTGTATCTGAGAGAGCGACAGCGCTGCTTGTGTTATTTACACTGTAAATGAAATAAACGTTGTAATAAAAAATAAAATATAGTAAATTTCTTATGCTCTGATAACGTGAAATAATCTTCTTTATTCTTTTAATGGCACAACAGCCCATGGAGGGCCTCGGCCGAGCTTTTCGCTTTTCGCAACTAATAGTTGGCTTTCAGCAATAGTTCGTAAGCTACACGAAGGAGTCCATAGTCTACGTGTTACAGCATTGCGTCGGCAGAGAATATTTGCTTATTCACATGTGAATAGGAAAATCAAAATTTCCCGGCACCGGATTACATGTATCAGTGATGCTGAGTTGCCAATTTAGTGTTTTTCGCACTAGACTTATTGTATTTTCAGTGCTTCTTCATTTTTAGCTAAAAAACATTTTGAACTTTTCATATTGTAATAGCGGTATTCAATCTTTAATGTAAATAGTCTTTGCTAAGGTCACTCTGGACTCTGCAGTAGGCCAGCGTAGGTATATTTTTTCTGAAAATAAGTGACTCAAGCGGAATTGACACGAAATTCTATGTACAAATATAACACTCTCTCCATCAAGGGGCTGCCGGTGTTTGCTTACATGGAATGTTCTGCCAAATAATTAAACCAGTGACTGCATAAATATGTATGCACTCCATTTACCATATTATCAGTTACATAAAATAAAAAAAACATACGTGCTCATCTTTTTTTTTATTATTTTTCATTAATGCCGACCACAATGCACAATACATAAATGAATGAATGAACCAAAAATTTATTTGCAAATTTAATTCAAAATGTGTTTAGTTACTTGCTTCGTTGGTCTGCTGCTGATGCTGCTCCTCCTGCCCTGCCTATCTCCCTGCCACTCTGCTTACCTGCCATCCATCTCCAATCTCTGGCTCTCTGGTGTACTGTCGTCGTTGTCATTGTGTATATTGTTCTTGCTGTTGAAATTCCAATTAGTCTGGGGATTTGCGACTAAATTTAAATTTCACATCAAATACAAAAATAAGAAATATAAAAATAAAATATGTATTTCACTACATTAAATAAAAAAACTAAGTAAATTAAAATAAACTCGTTGAAGAATTTTTAAATTTGCTTTGTTATTGGTTGTTGTTGCTGTTTCCTTTATTACTAGTGTGTGCGTATCATTGACCAAAAATTATTAGGTCCCACAAGCTGTTTTCCCCGGTTTCAACAAAAACAAAAATATGTACAGCAATAAAAAAAAAAAAAAATTTATATATTTAAAACCACAAAAATTGACACTTGGGCACTTATAGACAGAAAAGTAGACGTGTGCATTTGTGTCTGTACGGATGTATGTACAGTGTCGGACAATAAAATAAGAACACCTTGCACTATAAAACTTCCATTGATTTTATTTTTTTATCGGACTGCTTATGGCAAATAATTTGTATACTTTATAAATTTCTAGGTGGCAACACTACATTTAAATATTTTTTGGGGATTCCCAAACAAAAAAGTTGAAGCGAAGCATTCGAAGGCGGACAATACAATAAGAACAGCAAACGAAAAAATTGATATTTTAAAAATTAAAATAAATTAAATTTGTTTATAATTTGTACTGGTAAGCATTTAAATGGTAGCATTGAGGGTAATTCAACAAATTAAATGTAAACTATTCCGTAATGTCACAGCCAAATGGGCCGAGCAAAGCACTGTAGCAAGGAGGAGCGTAATTTGGTGAAAAAACTACGATGTGAGGGACAAAGCTAAAACTATTAGCAGGTGCTCGACATTTGTCAACCAATCTTTATTACCTCAAAAATTTCATTGCAAGAGAGGTATGCTCCGCAAAACTACAAGTGCAGATGACAATCGCATAAAATTTTGGCGGCACGCGATCCATTTAAGGCAGCTGCCGCAATTAGAGAGGAGACAGGGGTTCAAATTTGTGCTCGATCAGTAAGGAGACGTTTGGTGGAAAAATGTATGGGAGAACAGCACGAAAAGTACCAATGTTGACACAAAGACATCGAAAGTGTCCCATAGAGTTCGCTGAAGCGCACATTGAGTGTAAATTATTTATTTATGGGTTGGTTCAATTAATGCAAAAAAATGGCCTAATGTATTATGGACAGACGAAAGCAAGTGAATCTTGTTGGAAGTGATGGCAAACGTTGGGTTAGACGCCCGAAAAATACAGAATTGAGCCCAAAACATCCCTCATCCCTCAGAAGGTGATGCTTCCTTATGCTGAATGGTAAATGCCCCTGAAATGGCAAATGCAACAGGATAACGACCCAAAGCACACCTCAATCCTTGCGCGAGATTGGTTTTCACATAATGGATTTCCCGTTATGACCTGGCCTTCTCAATCTCCTGACCTTAATCCAATCGAGAACTTGTGGAATATTGTCAAAGAGAAGATTGGCAGTACCAGAGCCAAAAACAAAGACGAATTGTGGCAAAGCATTCAAAGAGCGTGGTATTCCATACCCCAGGCTACTTGTGCGTTTCTGGTGGAATCAATGCCTAGAAGGTGTAAGGCGGTTTTAATTAACAAAGGCTATTAAACTACAAAATATTAGCATTAGTGAACAATTTGAGTCAATATTTTATAAATTTTATTTTTTTAATTGAAGTGTTCTTATTTGCTTGTCCTTTTGAAATGTGATTTTATGTATAACTTTTAAATTTCTTTTTTTACACTGAATTGATTTTGTTTTTGTTTTAAGAAAAAATTAAACTTATGGAATAAATGAATAAAAGTAAATACCTTTTAAATTTATCATAAGCCTAGAGACATATTTTTTAAGGTTTTTTGTTTCAGAACAAGGTGTTCATTTTTAATTGTCCGACACTGTATGTATTTATGACTAAAAAATACATACTGATATCAACTTAATTGTAATGCAAACCTGAAATTTTGCCGGTTGTTGTTGTTTTTGTTACTGGCAATTTAACAATTTCACACATTTGCTCTGTCGTTGTTGTTCGCGGTTTGCTGTGTTGTTGTTATCGTTGTGGACGTCGTCGCAATGAATGAACAATACAACAAATAAAATTTGAATATGAATTTCAGTACACGCGTAGTACATAGTTGTTGTTGCTGTCATTGGGAGTTTTTTTTGTTTTTTTTTTGTTTTTTGTTCTTTTATTGCTTAAAATATTCGCAATGTTTTACAGTTGCTGGCGCTGCCGCTGCCGCTGTTGTTGTCGTTGCCGCCATTGACGTCATCGCCATCCATATAATATACGCGTAGCAACGCAACTACCGCGTTTTGTTCCCTTTGATCCGTTGGTCCTGTTGGGTCGCATTGACATAATAGACAGCTAAAACAGTACCGACTTACTTATACATACATACGCATAAAGCTGGGTTGTTTCTGTTTTGTATATAGACTTTGCTAAAAGCGCGATATCTGCATTTACAACAACAGCAACACTAACAATAACAAGAAGCCCAGTCAGCCAGGCAAAGCCAGCCAGACAGCCATGTGCGCCTCCTTGCCGATTTCAGTCGCTTCGTTTCATATGTTTGAATCTATCATACGAAAGTATGTACATATGTAAGCATTTGTATGTATCTAGACAAATTTTGTTGGTTTGGTTCGTTGGTTGGGTTGATTGCTGGTTCGTATCTGACGTTGCACTGTTGAATTTGTGAAATTTTATACATTTAAAATAAAACGAAAAAGTAAATAAAAGATTTAATAAATTTATTCTTCAGTTCAATTTATACATAAATACATACATACATACATACACATGCACTTATATATTCGCTTTTGTACCTATGTATGTAACTATATTTTGAAATGAAAAGTTGTTTGCAATTTTAGTAATTTTAATTTTTATTTTATATGTTTTTCTTCTTCTTATATTAAAGTGCATTGACTGTAGGTACGAGTATGTATGCAACAGTATTCACTACACTATTATTGTAATTGAAAGTGTAACCATTAATATCGTATTATCAGCATGTGATACATCAGAAAGAATGCCTCACAATGTATGCATGTAATAGGTGTGTTTAAATTATACCTTTGTGTGCTTGCGGCTTAACTGACCGACTGTGCCTGCCCTTTGCTTTAATCTAATGATTATTTACAACACTTGCGATGGAGTGAATAACCTTTGTAATTCATTTGCAAGTCGGACTTTTCCGGAGCTTTGCTCTTCGAGTATGCATTCCACTGTACGAGTATTATTTATCTACACTGAGAAATAAATTCAAACCCGGTCATACTTAATGGTAGCACGTTCTCTTCTTATTTCGTTAACGACAGACAAATCTTAAATGAATAACGACTTTCTAAAATCATGATAAATTTTTTGAAGCACAATATTCTTGATTTAAGAACAAAAAAATCTTATCTGAAAACTTTTTGTCCGTAAATAAAAGTTTATTTCTTCAAATTAATCCAGAACAATCTTAAAACAAGAACGAAATCTTTAATTAGTTAAACAGAAATATATCCCAAAATAAGACAATTTCAGTCTTAAAATAAGAATGTGGGATGTTGATTCCAAAGAACATGCATTCTTAAAGTTAGAACAAAACAATCTTAATATAAAATATTTATTATCAATATTATAATACGAATTTCGTACTTGTTTTAAGAGTTCTCACACTTAAGACACTTCAACGATTGGACTTGTTTTATTACCGCTTAAATTTTGCCCGCGGCTAGGCTTCAAGTGGCCCATTCTGAAGGTCTAATTTTGGCACACTTTTCCACACATTTCGGCCGGAATCTCACCAATGACGCGTTCAATGTTGGCTTCCAAAGCAGCAATCGTGTTTGGCTTGTCCCTATAGATAACAGATTTAACATAGCCCCAAAAGAATAGTCTAACGGTCAAATCACACGATCTTGGTGGCAAATTGACTGCTTAAAAACGTGAGATTAAATGCTCACCAAAATCGCAAAAACAGCAATTTTTACTTTGATTATACATTATTATGGTCGCTGTGGTGTAGTGGTAGTGCGTTGGACTGCTACGCAGAGTGTCCGGGGTTCGAATCTCGGCACAGGCAAAATCAAAAATAGTAGAAAAAATAATTTTTCTACACGGCACCACCTCTTGGCAGGCAATGGCAAACCTACAAGAGTAAAAATTGCTATGAAAAGCTTTTCAATTCGCCGTTCGGATTCGGCATTAAACTGTAGGTCCCTTCCATTCATGTACAAATTTAACACGCACAACATGAGTGAATGCGAAAAGCTCGGCCTAGGCCCTCCATGGGTTGTTGTGCCATTAAAAGTAAAGTAAGTATACATTATTATTACATTATTCACCTACTAGGTCAATGTTAAGAAAGGTATCCCGAAATCCCTTTATCCCGTCCCGAAATGCCGGGATTGGAGCTCAACATTATTATTTTTAGAATCTTATTGATGTTTTCTTTTTTTAATTTGTGCTTTATACAGTTCTGGCGAGTTAATTATCACAGTCTACGTTCAACACAAATGTTTTGAAGTAATCAAAGAAAACCCGAAAATTTTTAAGAAAGCTATTGTAAAATTTATATTTATTAAATGAAATTCTTCATTAAATATTTCTTTTTATGTGTTTTTAGAACAAAAAATTAAGAAACTAAACAAAAATTATTAAATCAGTGCAAATATTCCAATGGAAGTAATATAAAAAGAAAATAATTAGTAATAACGTGCAAAAATAAAATAAATATAACCAAATTTTTAAGACTTACCTTATATTTTTTTTTTTTAATTATTATTTGGTTTTGAAAAAGGGAATCCAGTTATGGTATAACGTCTCAGAAAATTTGAAAAAGCTGCGATATCTTAAATTATTTTTGCTATAAACATTAATATAATAAAGTATAATATTTCCTTCAAAATTACGTTAAAATAATATGTAAGCTTAAAAAACACTACGTAACTAAAAATATGGATATCACACGATTGTTGGTGAGGGTGTACTAATTAGTTCGGGATTCCAAAAAATTCCAGTATTAGAATTTCTGAATCCCGAAAAATGCTCCGGTGCTCCAATCCTTAATCAATTTGTACTGCCTCGAAGAAACAATGATTCCAAACTCCAAACTCGAAAAGGATTGAAATGTACCTATTGATCTCAGTTATTCCGGAGATGATAAAATTATTAAAACTGTAATCTCCACAAAAATCTCAGCGACGGAAATACATTTCCTTCTTTTCCTTAACCTCAACCATACTGCACTCAACCATACTCATAACATACTGCACTTTTACAATTTTACAAATAACTGCGTAATGTTGTAATGTTTCCCTTTTTCTCTACTTACTCCTCACTCACGTCCACCCATTTTAATTCCATACCATCATTTCCATTTCACATTCCTCCGCCCATTTGTTTCACTCGTGCCAATGTTACCAATTTTCTATCAAATAAACATAAGCCTCTTGTCATATCCTTTCCAATACTCGTAAGTACTCGTAATTTCCCTTCATTTCATTTTTGTTTTTGTGTTGTTGTTGTTCATTTTCTGCCTCGTATATTTTTGTGTGGTCTCATCTATATGTATGTGCATATTTATTTGAGTGTTTGTATGTGTGTTCACTTTTTGGTCCTTCCTCAACATATTTCGATGTACTTTAGTCCTTTGTTTTTGCAGTTTAATTTAGTTGTTTTTGTTTTTGCGTGCATTTAGGTTGAAAAAGTGCATTTTGTCATATACAACATAAAAATATACATAGTACGTAAGCTCAGTTGCTTGTGTGCGTGCGTGTGTGTGAGCGAGTGTGTGTGTGTATGTAAAGTTTATTGCACATTCTGTTGCACATTTGGTTTCATTCTCTCTTCCTTGTTACATTGGTTATTTTCTTTTTCTTTATGTGTTGGTTTTAATGTTGCTGTGTTGTATTGTAATGCAATTCGTTTCGTTTCATTTTGTTTGTCCGTTGTTTGTTGTTGTTTTTGGGCTCTTCTATTCATATTGAATTTCGTCCTCTTGATTTTTATGCCTCCTGGTATATTACAGAAGGAAACCGAAGATTGGAAACGATATCATCTGTGCTTGTGTGTGCATGAATGTGGTTGATTATTGCTTTATAGATGATTGTTGTTGCTGTTGTATATGTACATAGGTACATACATGCATAAGTATGTACATATAGGTACGTATGGATATGTACATTGTGTGATTATGCGATTTTCGATGATTTTTTACACCTCATTATTCGCATATGTGCTTCATATTGAATTTCATTTTGAGGTGTTATTGCTCTTGTTGTTTTTTTTTTGTTGTTCTTGTTGTTCGAGTGTTTTAGCTTTATCTTTTGTATTGACCTGAGTTTATTGTAGCAGTTGTTGCTGTTGTTGTTGTAGTTTTTACCCTGCTTCAATCGAAAGGTGTTCTGTTTTTTGTTGTTGGTTTTTTTCTTCTCACTTTTATGCTGAAGTGTGAATTATTTTGTCATTTGAGGTTTTAAAGTGCATTATGCATTTTTATACTACGTCTTTTTCTGTTATTGTTGTTACTTCTTGTAATTGGAGACTCATGTTTCTTTTGTGAATACGTTGTTGTGCAATCGATTCTTATTGGGTAGAGTGTTTGTATGTATGTCGAAATTAGAAGACAGTGGAAGTGTCAAGGAAAGTATTATTGCGCTTAATTGCATATTAAGTGCATACTCGTAGTTACTCGTACAAACTACATACATACATTCACTCATGCATGCACACATACATACATATGCACATAAGTATACATGAATGCCGGATAGATAAGATTAAAGTATTAGGTACAGCGCATTTAGTACACAAGAGTAGTAACTAAGTGTGAGAAATTAGAAGTAATAGTCTTTGCTTTGGTAGTGAAATGCTTGAAATTTGTACTTTTACTCTGATTCTCAATGCCTAATCAGGATATTTTCCCAGTCTTTGCTGGTTTATGGAGGTCAATATCGTCGTGGTATGCAAAACTCTTTCAGAAGGTCATTCAAGTGATGTGGATGTCTTCATTATAACGTTAAAGAAGCTGTATAATATGTAAATGACATCATTTCTGAAATGACTTTTGCCATCACAAAAAGGCACAGAGAGAAAGAACTTGTTCGAATTGATTTGGCAATTTATAAATTACGATGAACAATTATTTTGAATTTGAATATTTTTCAAAAGTATTCCGTGTAACTAAAGCCAGTAATGATTTTCTATTGGAATACTAACCAAGTCTTGCCAAAAACATTTCAAGGATCCCGATAATTTCGAATTCACTATTTAATTACATTTCACTGTTAATTGAACAAAAAATGATATGTACATTCCATTGAGTTAATTAAGCGGGTAATTCTGTTAGCATCCATGGTAGAAGCCTATATTATGGATGGATGTGAAGAAGGCCGAGAACGTGACCTACGATTGCAGGACAGTTCATCAAGCACTAAGGCTATGTAGCCCATTGTACTTATGGCCTACGAAAAGAAGAAGGGGTGACAGCAAGTAAGGGGTTAGAGAAAAAGAGGGAAAAAGTTGAAAAAGTGATTATAGGGGCACTACGTTCTCTTCCGCAAATTTTCCGGTTTCTCTTACAAATCTCAGAAGATCGCAGAAGGGGAAGGAATGAACTTTGCCCATTCCTGTGACATCGAAACCCAAAATGCGCAATCTCGTTCTGGCAAAGGTGGGACATGTGCAGAGAAAATGCTCTGTGCTGTCCACCTCCTCCGGACAAGATGTGCAGGTCGGGTCCTCGGTGATGCTGATGGTGGTCATATGTTGGCTCCATGGATTATGTCCTATGATGAGTCCCACCATCCGGCGAAGGTCCTTTCTTCCTAATTTAAGAAGGAATTCTGCTGCCTTCCTGTTTGGACAAATCGCAAAACACTTTACAGATGTCCAGATTGGACCAGCGTCTCTTATATAAATCATTAGCATAAGAGTTTATCCAATGCATGGCACCTGACAAACTGGTCCCGACTAATGGCTCTGGTCCCAAAGGCATGTTCTTTGATCCACAGTTGGCCAAGTCGTCGGCTTTCTCATTCCCAGGAACTCCACAGTGCCCAGAAAACCAGATAAGATAGAGCTTATTCAGTCTTGCGACTGATCTAAGTTTCCTCTTACACTCCTGGACAATCTTTGAAGTAATTCTCGCGTTCTCCAGAGCGTTAAGCGCAGCCTGACTATCACTACAGACACCTATACGCTTCCCGCGTCATTTTCTTTCGATTATCCATTCCGCCACTTTAAAGATGGCGAAAACTTCTGTCTGGAAGACAGTTGTCAACCCACCCAAGGAATAGTAGCAATTGACACCTTCGTTTATGTGCCATCCAGCTCCAGTACTTTCATCGGTCTTGAACCCGTCAGTGAAGAAGATATCTGTCAGATTCTCCAGCACGACATCTGGATTGCTCCATTGTTCACGCTTTGGGAAGCCAACTTCATATTTTCTTCCGAAAGTAACCACGGGTATGAGGCAATCTTTCGGAGCCAGTAGCAATGGATATTGCTCTGACAACCTTTTGATGATTTCTCCATGACCCGAAGTTCTGTTATCGAACCAATACCCATAAGGTGATATGTCGCCTTCATCGCTTCTTGTTGGATCTGTATGTCCAGTGGGAGCAAGTCAAGCATGGCGTTAAGGGCGTCACCAGAGGTGGTACTCATGGCGCCCGTTATGCTAATGCATACGCTTCTTTGTAGCCTGTTCAGCGCCAAGACTGAGGATTTAACCATAGTTCGGCGCCACCAAATCACCGAAGCATATGTGATTATCGGTTTGATAAGTGCTGTGTATATCCAAAGGACCACAGTAGGTCTCAGGCCCCAGGTCCTACCAAAGCCAAAGGCTCGGCGACATTGGTGGAAAACATTCAATGTGCGATCTAGCTTCGTTAAGACATGCGTCTTCCATGTTAGTTTCCGATCTAGGGTTACACCCAGATATTTCACTACCATGGCAAGACAGAGACGCTATGGCCGTATTTTATCTGTTATCTGGATAATTTTATCAATGCCAATATTTTCGATGAATTATGACAACAAAAATGAATTAACTGTAATGTAAGGCATGACTGACTTCCCTCCTTCTTCTTCCTTATAGCTGGCTTCTTATATCTTATTGATTAAGAGGTTAAGTTTTGAAAATTGGTTAGTAATCACCAGACTTCATTTATTAAATTAATATATGAAAAACATTTCAAGGATATATTTTTTCTAGACAGATTTAATTTAGCTATAATGATAAACACTAAAAGGGAACTGAACGATTGGGACCTATGGTAAATGGACTGGTTCTACTGACTTTTGAAGAATATGCAAAGTTGTGGTTGATGTGAGGTACATAGGCAATGCCGTGGGCTATTGTGCCATTAAAAGAATGAACTTATTTGGGTACCTGGCCATATGAACATAAATGGTAATGGGAATGCCGCTGCACTAGCTGGACATGGTTCTTCCCTGAAAATATTTCAAGTTCTATTTACCTTAAAATTCGCGAAGGGAGCAATTTTCACACACTTCTTTCAACAATACAACTTTTTGGTTGCGGCTTAACAAGTTGTGTAACATAAAAAACAATATGACCTAAATAAAATTTGTATATCTTTTTCCTGGATGGAAATCGAACAAATAACAGCATTATACGAGTATATAGGACGCTGCGAGTATGGGTGATTTCTGCCGGGGTTTATCATGACATCGAAGTGATAGAAACTCCCGAAAACTTTCGGTGTTACTGACTGCCTAGCTCTTCCTAGATATAGAAGCAAACCGTTGGTTAACCATTTCTCTGCACTATAGATGATGCAATGAAGCATTCCTTTTAACTAACTGTTGGATTGTGGTAGAAACGACGTTATAACGCTATTTATTCCATGTACATAATTGGAGAAGCAACTACTTAACCTAACTGAACCCAGGCATAACTTTTAAAAGTTCATCTAGCTTAGATAAAGTTTTTTTTATACTAAACATTGAAAATGTACTGTCTTTTACTATATATACACATTTTTTCATAATTCATTTAGGGGAAAATGGGTTTTATAATTGGAAACAGTGACTTTCTTACAATTCCTCAACAGATGAAATTCCACTATGCTCATATTTCATTCATACTAATCATGAAATTTAGCAATTTAAGACCATAAATTTTTCTGGTGCTTGAGTGGTCTAACTTAAAGTACTTACTTAAAAACTCGTCGTATCAGACTTATGCGCACCATCTACCCACACCCCTGTGCGCCTCCAGAACTTGCGAAAATTAATTTTCCATCAAGTAAGGTAGCAAGCAGTAGCAGCTACATACATGCAATTTAGCCGCTTGCTGTGGCTTTCTTCATTGTAAGCGAACTAACTAAGTAATGAATATGTGCATAATTAAATTAAGTAACTAACTAACAATTTCAATGTGTATGTGTTTGCTTGTGTGTGTGTGTGTGTGTGTATGTAGTGAGTGCCCAATTAGTGGCGCTTATCCCGCATCTAAATGGGTTTTGATAAATTACTTTGATGTTTAGTTTGCGGCGGCGGCGGCGGCGGCGGCATTGGCGGTTCGCTTTCTTCGCTGTCATATGACTATGAATTACTTACATATTTGTATGCGATATTATCTGCGCTGTGAAGTTGAAGTAGCATAAGAAGTTTCTAATGTTCTTCACAAAATTCATAAATTAGACACAATTTGTATTCACTTCTATAATTACTTTTATTATTATTATTTTGTATTATTAAATTAAGTAACTACAAAGTTTTGTTTATTTCAATTTCGCTTATCATTTCTCATGCTGTGTGTATTTGATTTTTTGTACTTTTCAGTTTCGCAAGACCCCGAAGATTTTTATCGCTTGGATCCAAAGAAATCTGCAGCTGAAAATGCCTACGATATTTATGTGGCATTGTGTTGTCGTGATACACGTGACACGAAGCGACTCTTCCTGCTGAATGGTTTAGCAACACTATGCGTACACCAGGAAGAACAACAACCACAGCAGCAGCAACAACAACAACAGCAATTGACGAAATGTTATTTGGGATTTACCACGGAAGAGTTGCTCTATTGGTAAGTACAAGGAGCTGAAATGAGAGCGGGAGAAAGAGAGTGAGAGAGGGCGGGGCGGAGGCAGAGTAGGAAAGGCAGCAGGATTTGTAAGATTTAATATTGAAAGATGTTCATTATTATTTTCATTTCAGCTTGAGCGCCTCACTGATTCACACATTTACACAAGTACGCGCTGCAGCTTTGCGTACCATACGCTATGCGCTCGCCACGCCAAAGGATATTAAAATTTTCAATTCAATGCAATTGCAACATTTGCTGTGTCGTTCGATTGATGTACTCCTGCGTAACGATGATGAACGTGTGCAGGCATTAAAGTTGGTAAGTTAACGTGTGCTCGCTCGTACTTAATTGAAATACTTCTTAATCAAACACACTACGCATTAATCCTGCTCTTTTCAATGCAGATACGCAAAATGCTTGCCATTTCACCGGAGAACATTAGTCCAGTGCTCGTACGCTGTTTGGTCTCGTTGGCGGATAGTGGCATGGAAGATGGTGATAATATGTTGCGAGCGTGTTTGGCAACATTGTGTGAATTTGCGGTGCTTAATCCAACGCTGTTGGTGGTATGTGGCGGTGTCACTTCCATAACGCGTAATGTCCTCGAATGCCATAATCCACGCATTGTCGAGAGTTTGTGCGGTGTGTTGCTGTTTCTGTTGGAGTGGCCGCAAACTCGAAATATCTCTGGAGTACGCTTAGATTGTTTGGCGGCGCCCTATTGCGATTTTACTTATCGTTTGGGAATTATGGATAAAAATAAGTATGATTTGATGGTGTTTTTTTAATGTATGTATTTATTTCAAATTTCACCTTTTCTATTTATTGTATTATTTATACAGAGATGCACGCGAATTGCGTTTCACCAGTTGTCGTCTGGCCTTGTTGTCGGTTTTGCGCAGCTGGATTGGGACCATTGAATTCTGTGATCCAAGCAAATCATCGGGTTTGAAAGCAATAGTCGATGCGTTATATTTGAATCAAATTGAAGTGAGAGTAAGTGTTCAAAGGCATTTGTAATTTAGTACTGCAGGCTTTTGATTT